>WQNJ02000016.1:49685198-49847698 GCA_016584745.2 Phylloscopus trochilus trochilus
AAGCTGCCCACCCTTTAAGAAAGATCTTCATGGGTGCACATTTCAGATTTGGAACAAGGTAGGAGAAAATATGCACCACCTCTGCTCATGCTGGCACTACTACCGCAAATCTGAAACAGCCCTAAAGCAGAGTGCCAGGGTTCACCAGGCCTGATCAGACTCTTATGAAGGTGTTACAGAGAGCAGAAATGGCAGAGAAGGTGACTTGATGCCTGAAGCACCAAGATGTGATGAGGACAAAAGAGCTGCTAAGTGGAGGTAGTAGGGTGGAGAGAGACATGAATCCTGTGAGCTGGTCCAGGACAAAGCTGCAGTGCTACAGACATGGATGGGCCACGTTTCACAACCTGCCAGCATCGCTCAGGAGCTTCATGGCCTCTTGTTCTCCACTGCTATGTGGCATTTTGGGAAGTGAGGTTTAGTCACCAAAGGACCCTGTGACAGTGCCAGCCTGCTTTGTGAAATAAGACAGGGAATAAATCTGGAAGTGAAAGGGACTGAGATCATAGGTTTGTCATGTGGAAAGAGGCATGACACAGCCACCAAAGCCAAGAAGAGTCAAAGGCAGATTCTGGTTAGGCCACTAGAAATGATAGAGAAGTACCCAGAACACTATGGTTTGAATCCCCTTCCTTGTAATTGTCTGTCTGTTGATCCCTCCCTTCTCCTCACTCTGATCCTTAGTGAAGGACTTTTATGTTCCTGTTATCATGACTAATTGAAAAATAAAACTAAGTCTACCCAGAAGAAATAAGGGAAGACAAATGTATGACACCTAAAAGGGTGCCATTCAAGATATCTGGAATTGTACACTCCCTATCCAGAAGCATCCCAAAAAACACTTATCCCTTTAGAAAAACTTGATCCTTAAAATAAACACTAAAGCCAGGGTAACTGGAGAATTGATAACTGCAAATTAGAAAAAATTTTGGTAGTCTCATTTTTCTTCTCCTTTCCCTCTTTCTTCTTCCAACCCAACTGTCTTCCCTTTCCCTAACTTTCTGAGTTCCATGACCAGTAAGGGACCAGCCATTGAGCAGCTGGATACAATATGCTTTCACAGTACATTAGTGCTGTGCACCAGACCATGCTGTGCCTGCAATTGTATGACGGGTCCAGGCCAATTCATCTTACTGAGAACTTCAATCAACAGTGTCCAGAAAGCTCTCCCGCTTGGAGAGACCCAGCCCAGCAGCCATTGACCTCTCCCTCTGCTCAGCATTCAATCATATTTAGACAGCTGCAGTGACAGAAAGATACGCAGGGAAAGCCATGTACAGACCACAGCTCATCACTGGCCATTGATGCTTCAGGGACAGGGATGGGAAGACACAATCCAGTGCAAACAGACCAAATTTGGCTCAGCTGAATGCCATTTCCATGCTTTTTTTTCTCTGTTCTTCATTTTCTCCAGGCTCTCAAATTCAGTGATGCTGGCTACTTCAGGCACCTTTCCCAGCAGCTCATTCAACTGTTCATTCCTCCTCATGCCAGTGAATGCATGCGAGGAGGTACCAGCCCATGTCAACTCCGAGCCCAGCTCCACCACTGACTTCATCACATCATAGTGCAGTTCAGCTCCCTTGGACCACATCTCCTTTACACAAAAGTCACTATAGCTTACATTTGCAGCAGGAAAAAGAAACATTAGTAGCAAGAGTAAGATATAACATGACCAGAATGTGATAACTGTCACAATAGTGAATACTAGTAAATAAAAATCAATACTAAGGATGAAGTATAGCCTTGGCTCACTTATGCTTTAAGATCAGTTCAGCCTGAAAATAGCATGAGGGCTTAGTTAAAAAAAAAAAAAAATCCAGTATTTCAATATTCCCCATCAACTTCCTCCAAGCTACAATGTATGTCCTACTCCACCACCCTTTTCAGCTCTCTCCATCCATCATTTCTCTCCAATCCATCTTTTGTTCTTCATGGCTCCATTTCTCACTTTAAGCCTGTCATATTTTTGGTCCATCCTTGTTACCTCTTAGCTCACATGTATTCACACCATTCATTGTCTGGCTTTAAATCTTAAAAGCCTGGAGGGAACAAACTACAAAAAGTGAAGTCTTGTTCTAACCCTTCATATCACCATCTAAAATCAATAAGCATTTTCTGAAAGTGTAAATGCCATTGTTTTCTTTCTCATCCTTTGCCTTATTCTCCTCATCAGAAAGGTGGAGATGCATCTTCTCTGCTTCATAGAGTTAGAATGTTTAATTATTTATGGTATTTAAAGTACTTTTGACTCTTAAGCAATAGAAGCTACAGGAGCTGAGATTATTGTTTCTGCTTTCCATTGCACTTACCCAAAGGCAGTAATGTCTTCTTGCAAGATCATACCCAACATTACTCACAGGATCCCAAGAGAATGTATTAAAACCTGTATGTCCAAGATCTTGAGGACAATAAATCCTAGTTTAGCTAGGAGCAGAAAGAAAGGAAATCCTGTAATACCAAAAATACTTGGCAACTGCCAAGCTAATTCCTGATACTCAATATGGACTTTGCCACATTGACTCAAATTGCAAAACACTGCTTATCTGTAATTTTTGATGAAGCATGTTAGCAATTGCGGGTTGGTTAAGCCTATGCTCATAAAAGTATTTAAACTCAATTGACATATTTCACCTAGTCCCAAGTACCTTCCTTGCTGGCAAGGAAGAGCAAGAGCAATGCGCAGCTTTGGCAAGGGAGGCAGAGCTGCAGTGGGCAGCCAGCCTTCATCACATGGGGTGGAGCTGAAGCTCTTCTCAGCACCAGGGCCCATCCTCCAGGCAACTTCAAACCAGACCTAGAAAACTCCTATTTCATCAAGAGATTTCATCAGACCCCTGAGGGTCTGACACAGATCCAGGAGGTCTGGTTCCAGCAGCTCTTGGACAATGAAAATGTAAAGCCCAGCTCTATTTCAATTCACTTGCAGAAACTCAAAAAGGGCATATCCTAGGCATGAGTCTCCAAAATGGAGAGCCTGGATTTAAATTGATCTGGGGGAAAGTGGGCAGACCAGAGTCACCAGGCTTTGCAGTATGGACGAAAAAAAACTTGGGAGCTCTTGTTCGTTCCCAAACAAAATCCAGGAGACTGGACACCCCAGGAGTCCTGTCTGGGGCTTCAGTGTCAGAGGTGCCAGAAGTCTGGGATTCACAGAGAAGTCTTCACATGCAATTTTGAGGCCCTGTGCCCTTAGATCACACCACGAGTTACAGCAGCCCACAGCTAGAAGCCTGGGGAAGAAATACAGCTATGACAAGTTCACCACAGTTAGTGACTCTCACAGGTACGTCTGAACTTGCAGTATCCCACTATTTGCAGGGAAAGGGAGGGGGTTTTGACATTAAGTTTGGACTAAAAATTTTCTGCCTCTGAAGGCAGTAGTCCCCCTGCCTGGAAAATCTTCTTGCACCCTGGAGGCCTGTGATTCTGTCAGACTTCACAAACTGCATTGCACTGTGCCCCTCTCACCTGGGGAGACCACAAAGGGTTTTGAAGGGTTCTGAAAGCCACAGTGTAGTTGTCATTGACAAATTTACAGAGAGAAACTGCTCTGCTTTGGGAGATTTTTCTATTGAGCAGGATAACAGCTGGAGTAGTTCTGGAGTCAAGAGAAGAGATGTCCACCCTGACTCAATTTCTTCTTTCAGTTCCCGTTTCCTGGGTTACACTGCCATAGAGCAAAACTGAAAGACTAGTGCATTCCCACAGCAGAATTAATTATAAAGTAAAATAAGGGTGTGTATGTATTTTTTACATGCACACACATATGGTATATATTTGTTTACATATAAACATAAAGGGATTGATATTATTATTTTTATATGATTTTAGAGGGTATATATGCATTCCATCTCATCTTGAACCAGGAGACAGGTCTGCATTTCTTTGAAAGTGGAATATAGGTGAGAGAAGGAGCTCTTTACCCCTTTCCTCTCAGATCTGAAATGGCACCAGTTCCCAAACACACTAAATCAATGTATTTCTGAAAATGGGAAAACTCAAAAACTGTCCTGGGACAGAAAAAGTGGAGACAACATTCAAGTTTCATCCCTTTTACATCTAGGATGACCCTTGATGGAAATCAGCTTATGAGTTAGAAAACCAAATAGTACTGCTACACCAGGGGCCAGCACCCAGCACAAAGCAGCTGTGCTCCCTCCCAAGAGTTGTTTCTGGGGTGGAAGAAGAGGCACCACTCAGACAGTGGGTGGAGGTTTGGTGGACATAATGTCAGGGCTGTCTTAACACTGCCCATCTTGAACAACTGCAATAGCACTGAGGTGCCAGTCCTGCCTTCTGAAGGACTTTTATACACCTGGAGGTTATAGTGGCAAATAACCATCATATTAAAGCAGTGAGCAATGGTCTTTATGTAGGTCTCACCCTTGTTTGTGGACAGCAGTACCAATATTGACATCCTGAATAGCAGAAGATCATATGCTGCAAATATTACCCATCCCCAAAATTATGTAGATAAAGCAAACTCAGTTGTCTATATGAGCTGCCTCTCCAAGTGCCTTGAGCACACCACTCATCCCCCTCTAACTTCCTGGGGCTATGCTAACTTTGGGATTTTCATGTTTCTTCTACTCGGCATAGCTGACTATTCTCAGCTGATTCTTCTCCAGGCCAGGTCCAGGCCACAGTGAAGTGAACTTCATCCCCGTGGGTTTTCAAATAAATTATTCAAATTTCAAATAAAAATAGATTTTAAATATCAGTCCTTGGACATCATCCTTGCTTCCTGCAAAAACTCTCTGATACAGTCCTGTTCAGGATGACCTTGTTTCCAACCAGGAGGCATTTCTGCATGCAGCCATGTCAATTGTATTTACGAAGATGCCAAAGTATATTAAAATTCTCAGAGGCCTTTGCACTATTCATTTCCACTACCACTGTGCCAGAGGGGCATAAAGCCCCTTTGATCTGACATGGCAGCATCTTAAACCTACTTTGCACAAGTGTTAGCACCTTTGTGAGGCACTGCCTACCACAGGAGGGGGTTCATGATCTACATACAGAGCATACATCCAGAGAGAAGCCTCTTGCCTCACTCCTAGTGATATTTCTCTAAGGGAAGAAGGGGAAAAGCTGGAACAAATAAGACACGCATTATCAACAGACTACACTGTTGGTGTTGCTCTGGGATTCCCTTCCTCTTGCTTATACTTTATTTTCAGAGCCTGCAAAGTTTCAGCGACTTTCCACCTCCCTGACCATATTCCTAGCACAGCCCTGTCACCACTTCATCCAGAGTTCCAGGGTATTTCAAGCAAGACAAAAATCAATACCCATTCATCATTCCTTCTTTCCTAATTAAAGAAATCAGAGGACTCAACAGACCACAGCTGAGCTCCCAGCCCTGGAGCTGAGATGAGTCGGTGGGCAAGTTGTGCAGCCCTTCCAGGTGATTCATCTACCCAGGCTGACCTAGCATGCAGCTGAGGAACCATCCTCTCCAGATCCATCTACCTTCCAGCTTTCCCCCACTGCTAAAATTTTTATTTATATATAAAATGCAATTGCCTAAAAGCACATATTTAAAAAGAAAAAAGGAAAAGATGGAAAGACGGAAAGACAGACAGACAGACAGACAGACAGACAGAAAGAAAGAAAGAAAGAAAGAAAGAAAGAACCACCTCAAACCCAAAATATCAGATACCCAAACATTAGGGAAAGAAAAAACACTCAGGCAGTGCATCAACTCCCTAAGGATTTGAGTTACTGCCAAGATGACATCTGTAGGGAAATAAGCCACCAGATGCAGGGAATGGACTACACAGGCCCAGATCAATGGGAAGGGGAGTGAGGGGGAAAAAAAGAGAGATAAATAAATCAAGAAATTAAGCAGTCTGGTTTGCTCATCACTAGTTATTCTGCTTTACAAAATTTACAGGCATTTTCCACTCCCTATGTCTGCTGAAGCAGTTTCCCAAATGTCCCAGTACCTTCTTCAAACCATCTGGCTTGCCATACACCAGCCCAGCAGATTCTCAGCCAAAAAGGCTTCACTGCCCATTGGATCAGAGAAGAAAATTTATCTCCTCTAGGTACTGTGATCTGTGGGTTCCCTCACTTCTTCCCTCTATTTAGAAGGAAGGTCCCCAGTCCCCTCATAACAAAAAATAATCTCATACACATTCCAGCTTTCAAAGCAAGGCATCTTCCCAAGTACCCCTTTGGTAATGTTAGTCCTGTCTCCCTCGTGTCTTCAAGCCCACTGGTGTGAAGAGAGGTATCTCCCATGCCAATGGAAATATGAAAAGAAGAGGTTGATGCTTCACCAGATGGCTTTGGACTTGTCACAGCAGGGAGAGAAACATGCTTGAAAAACCTGACCCTGGCACTAACCATCATCTCCTGGACTGGTAGTACAGGACAGCTGGAGCAGCTGGGGCTGAATACCAGATGTGAGATGACAGAAATGTGGAGCAGCAGTCACACAGGGCAAACATGGAGGCAGTAAGAACCACAGGCTCCCTCTGGGACTGCAATGACATGTTCAGCAGACAACACATTTAGAGCAAGAGCAGTGGAAAAGATGCACATACCAAAAAGTCAAGGGAGCAGGGTATGAAGAGTCAAACCATCTGACCACAGCTTACAATGAACAGCATCAAAGCAAGACATGCAGTGCACAAAAGAAAGGCAAGGTCTAGAGAAGGTTCTGCAGCATAAAACATGCAGGGCACCAGCCTGCCTACACAGCTCACTTGCCCAGACTTTACCCTCCACAACCCAGCATCAGCCCAGAACGACCACTATGGCAGTTCTAATCCTTGTTTCACAGACTCCCTCTAAAGGGCCATCTCCTTAGACATAATGCCTGAAAACTCAGATGACCACCAGACAACTGTACTTTGTACATGTGAAATCTTTGTACCTGTGAAACCTGTACCTGTTGTCCAGCACCTGAAGGAAGCAAAGGAAGGTCCTTGTCTTTTCCCTGCTGTTTGCTGTGTTCCAGGAGACAACCCTCTGCCATTACAGAAAATACCATCTGATGCTGAAACCTCACCTAGAGATACCCTTTTCTTTTTTTTACAACTTCCACTGGATTTTTGGTTTTGATGGGCCTCATCCCAGCACCAGGGTGTGTCAGCTCGATGCTAGCACAGCTGACACAGAAGCCTGCTACAAGCAGACAACTGGTAGGACAAGGGGATCCCGTGGGGATGGATGTGACCATACTTTCAGTTGGATAACTGAGCCCATGTACCACTTTCCTACAAAAGTTCCAGGAGGAAAGGGACTAAAAGGAAAAGGACTGCCCCTTAGTCACAGTCTCAGAGCAAGACTCCCAGCAGATGTGCTAAGAGTATGTGCATCACAGAGGGATGACAGAGATGCTTTGCCTTTTCTTGTCCTCAGGTGCTTCCCACTCCCCAAAAAGCCCATCAGCTTGCACCCTTCCTCTAGGAATGCACACTTTTCCAAGGAGGTGGCCATGCACAGTTAGGTGCCGGCAGTTCCTCCACTCCATCACAGGCTGACATCCATGCCAGGTGAAATGCACACACTCATATACCCATGAACAGTGATCAGAGAAAGTGAAGAAAAAGGAAAGGAAACAACAGAGCAGAGAAAGGGAGGACAAGAAGAAAAGTAAGCAGTGAGAGGGATGGTGAAAAGAAGAGATAATAATGGGAGAGAAAGTGGAGAGGGAGTTACTTTGCAAGCAGTAGCTAAAAATCTCCAAACGTTTACAGCAAATGATGCATGAAATACCCTGTCAGAAATGTGATACCCAGAACCTACTGCTGCTAAATATTTAATCTGATTGGCAGGGAGCCATTAAAACCTCAGTGTCTGGACCTCAAACTTCTACAGAGCAACAGGTAAAGTAAATACATCAACATGTAGTGATTCACCATGGGTGCCATCAGTCTTTCCAACCTGCAGCACTGGGCAGGGAAGAATGGTGTCAACGGATATTAGCAACATTAGAAACAGGCTAGAGGAAAGGTGATGTTCATGGACTGGCTCCCACTGCAAACTAGAGAAAAGGAGAAGGTGGATATGCCAATTGTCTTATTCAGAAATTAGAACACACATGCTGCTGCAAAGATCTCATACAATGCAGTTCATGTCCTCAAGCACTAGAAAGTCATGCAGAAGGGTGGTACATCAAATGCTGTAGTTCAACTGGCTCACATTTCCCTGCATGTAATCCCTGAAGCCAATCTGTGTGCAGACCAAAGGCTGCCTCCAGCAATCAGCTTCCACCATCTGTCAAGCATGAAGCAGGTCAGAATGTCCTGCACACGTGTGTCCCAGTGCCAGCACCAAGATTGCAGCAGGACAACTAGGGTACAGCAGGTACACAGCCCTTTGGGGTAGGAAACCTGATTAGCTGCTACTGAAGCATGGTGAGGGGACACAGGGTAGCCACCTGCTAACAGAGGCTTGCACACATGTATGTTTATGCACCCAGTGCAGTCTCCCACTTTGCTGACTCTACCCAGAAAACTTTCAGAGCCTCTGCTGTCCATATCAGCGCTGGTGTCCCTGAGCCAGCAGCTGAGCTGTGTTTCCAAACAGTGGCTTCTTGGAACTGTGCAAAGGAGGAGGATTGTGTTTAAACAAAGTTTTTGCAATTTAAAAGTAAAACTCCATTCTGATTTATAGTCAAACCTGGCCACTCAGAGGCAGTCTGGGGAAAGAAACAGACTTTCTTTTCAATCATTTTGTATTGTTCAAATCCACTCATTTTTAGAATGGAGGTATCTAGTGGGTTGTTTATTTAGATATAATGTAACATTTTAGATTTTCCAAAAACTAAGGTAAAAATATTCTGCTCTGCTATAATGAGTTTCAGACCAAGTTCCTCACCACCATCCAATAATTCAGTAACAGGAATAAAGCTCTCCCTAAGAATTCTACAGGTCCAGGACACGTGGTTGACTCAGTGCACTGGCACTGACAAATTACTAACTGCATGAGCCAAGTAGCTACCTTCCAAAAAAACATTATATAGATATAAATAAATACATAAGAAATGAAAAGCCATGACAGAACTCTAGGAAGAAATCAATATTCTCCATACTTGTTTAATAGGACATGGGATTTTACTGTATCTAAAACCCCACATCAAATAAAACATCTCCAAATCTAACACTGGCTGCAGAGCATTGGAAGTCTAAGTCACAGATAAGACAGCACTGAGATCTTTTCTAGGCACAGATTTTGCAGATCTTTTGATAGATTCACCAGCATAAATCTCCCATCATATTCTTTCTGTATTCCTGGCTGCTTTGCTGTCCCTGTTGCAGCTGTTCAAGGAGCTGACTTCATCAGAATATGCTTTGTGAAGTGCTTTTCTGCTATGTATGGTGCTTTTGCTTGCTTGCTTGCTTTCAGTAAGTGCCAAACCTCTGAAGAATGCCCAGGCTAGTGCTCTGAAAGCTAAGACCAAGTAAAGAGTAAGTATGATTCTGTGCATCATCAGCTGAAAAGCGGCACCTCACAAGCACAAAAGAAAGTGTGACTTTTGAATACAGCTGTACAGTGTTCATCATCTCAGCTCACAGTAGTACAAGTGGGCTGAGTGGCTTGCTCATGGGCTCTGACAAATCCTGCTACTGCTTAAGACTTGTCCAAGCCCAACTTGCCAGGATTGTGAGAAGGTACTGTGGGCAGCTGGCAAGGCAGAAGGAGATTGCCTGCATTTCAGCCACTCCAGCTGACAGCCTGACATGCTATCCTCAACCAGCAGTGAAGGTAGGCTTACCAGACCACTGAACTACTGCAGGAAGAGACTTCTGGGGCAAGGAAGCAAAATGACTTTACTGACCACAGCTCTTGATTAACTAAATAAAAGCCAATTAATGGAAAAGTCAGATAGAAGGACCCTGATGACCTGCCTCCTATCTTTACCACAAGTTGAGACTTCCCTGTAGCCCAAGACAGCCCCACACTTGCACACAGTGCTTTGCTGTAAAAATTTGCAGCAAGAACCCATTTCTCTAATTCTGGGCTCCTGTCACTCTATAAAAATCCTCTTAAAATTGTCCAGGAACTAGCTGTGACACAAGGACACAGTCACTGTCCTACAGGGAACTATGCTGAAGCACTTATTTTACAAATGGCCCTCCAAAGAGGTATCACAAAAGAATAGATTTAGGATGCTCCTCACATCACAGTCGACACAGCTATTCACCCAGAGAGACTGGAGCCACCAGTTGAAATACTGCACCAGCTACTGGCTCTGCTTCTTATCCTCACCTCTTCCTTTCACTTGGAAATGCACTCAGTCTTAAAAGCAGATCAGGAAATTAACATTTCCAGGTATAAAATACTTCCATGTATGAAATAGCCTAGCATGTAAAAATGGGCTTTATATGAAAAACATGCAGATTTTTTTAAAGAACAGCTGGGTGAGAAATACTGTGATAAAGCCTCTTGCTTCAAATTTTCCCATGCCTGTCAAAATGAGGAGAGATGAAACTGCACATTTTTTTAACTGATTAGGTTATTTCATTCCTCAAAAAAAACATTCATACCAAAGGGGAAAAAAAACCCAATTAATCCACACTTCATTGAAACTAACTCTTCACTGCATTTTTTGTAAGAAGTGCACATTTCCTCCATAGACTCTCCACTGCAAAAGACGGCATTTAAACAGATCTATAATCAAATAAATTTAAATATTATTATTAATTGATTAAATATTAATAAACATGTTGATACACATAATATGAATTTAAAAAAAAACGCAAAAAAAAAAGCAACACAGCTCTATCTTGTTCAGAAGCTCAAGAAGATTTTAGAGGTTCCAAAATCACATGAAAATTTACTGAATCAAGATCAGTTTCCCAATGCCTGCATTGTGTGATAAACAAGTGTCTAATGTCACCCCTGGCCATCTACATTCATAACAATTCCCCCACCCCTCCTGGCCTCCTTGCCACCCAACACTCGGGCTTCTTCTTCATACAGGTCCTTCTTTTCCCAGCTTCACCAGAGGCCCACTTTCTTCTAAATCTGCTCTTAGTGACTAAAGGGAATAATTTGCCCCTGTCCTCTCTTTGTAGCAGTCCTTTACAGAATTGCTGTTTGGTTTCCACGCACAGTTCTCTTTCCTCTAGACTGAACATGTTTGGCTCTCTCAGCATTTCTTACAGGGTTTAGAGTCTACTGTCAACTACCCCACCCTTGTGCTTGCTCCCACTTCACCCTGCAAACTATCTTTTTGAAAACACTACAGCCTGACATGAATGCAACACTACACATTCACAGACAAAAGGAAAGGGGAGAAATTATCTATGGGTCTTGCAAATCAGAGGGGTAGGGCTTCTGTGGGAACACCACACCCTTTTCCTCCTCCCCAGGAGAATTCTGGACACTACTTGTAGCAAAGCTTCAAGAGTCTAGCATTACTTCCCTGGAAACAGCACTTTAGCCTCTGCCACATTTCACAGCAGGAACTGTGCTGTCTATTCAGCACTTTCTTTTGTTCATTTGCTGCTATTGCTTGGCTACAGCTAATTCTCAGTCTCTGGTTAGGCTCCTACACAACTCCAATAGCAGTGTAGAGCAGGCCATCTGACCAACAGCCACTTAGACAGCACCAAATAATCCCTTGTTCTATTTCTCTCTCCTCTCTGTTTACATTCTCAAGCACACACTTTAAGGCAGTCATCACATCTCTCTTTCAATTGTCATTTGGCCAAGCTAAATGTAATTAGTTACTTTAATCGTCCCTCTTCGATCAATCCATCCAGCATCTTAATCATTTTTGTTGCTCCACTGAATTTGTTCTAATATGCTGCCATCTTTGGGGCACTAAATTCTCCAGAAATTAGACTAGGTACACTCAGATCAGGCACATGAAGAAAACATGACTACAAACATGCAGAAAACGTTTCCTTGCTTCAAGACACAAGTTCTGTTTATGCAATCCAGAAATCACATCAGCCTCTTTGCTGCCACATCGTACTGTGAGTGCATGTCTCATTTGCTACCGGTGTAGCCTCAGTGTCATTTCTAGCATTACTGCTTTCCAGGGGCGTACCTCTCATCTCTGCTTTCTTTCCAAGCACAGCCTGATTTTAACTCCTGCTATTCAATTTACTATCCTCTCTGTTAATCCTCAAATCCTATTCTGAGGTATGACTGCTTAGCTTGCTATGTATCTCAAATCTCTTTGATTTCCAGTGGAAATACTCTCACAAAGCAAGGCATAGGGTTTGTCATCAGAGTTAAGTCAAGGCATATCCTTGTATTCACAAGACAATATGGATTCTTCACAGACAGGTCACCATTATCACTCCTTCACCAAAAACTGCCAAAAAGGTTTTCAAGGGCTTCAGTTTGCTTTGGTGGTGACCAATGCTGGGCAGCTGTGTGACAGCTTTGCTCCTCTCAGAAAAAGCAGTGGGCCCTGCAGACCCAGGCTAGGCCCTGTGACAACAATTGGGAGCACTGAGCAGGTGTTACTTGAGCTTCACTCCAAGGTACATTTCTGTACACTGCCTTTCCCTGTGCACACCCTCAAAGTGAGCATGGCACCTTCCCAATAGTCTAAACATCAGCTTCCTCCAAACAGTGATGCCTAAGCCCTCCCTCCTCCCTCATTCCAAAGAGGGGGGAGGTGGGAGGCTACTTCAGAGCCCTTCTGTGAGACGTCACATTTGTGCAAAGCACACCAGATGCTGCCTGAGCAGTGAGCAGTCATAGAAGCAGGACCTGGGTGCAAGGAGTATTTTTTAGGATGCAAAAGGAAAAAAACCCTTTCCCTTCTCCAAAACTTCTCCTCCTGAAATCTCCTTCAAAACTCTTCCCCTGCCCTCCAACTCCAGACACCAGAGCCTCCAACAGCTCCCAAAGTAGTTCAAAGGCACTGAGACACAGTGGCTTTGCCTCCCCAGCCACACTAAGCCACTGCCCCGGCTTAGAGCTTGACACTATATCTCTGACTGTGCCTGCTCCCCTTCTGCTCAGGGATCCAGATGAAGAGGGCACATCTACCACACCAAGTGGGTTGTAGCATCAGCCTCCCTCTCCTCTTTGGAAAAGAAGTCCAAAATAAAGCAATGGCTACTCCCTCCCATCCTCTCTCAAGAATATGTACTGCCAGTATGTGCGAACATGTCAGCTCTCTCAGTCCTTCATGGTCCAGTTTCAGCAGGACCAAAATGCAATTTACAGCCAGTGAAAGTCCAACAAGGTGTATAAATCTGTCTTCTGGCCACAACCCATTCTCATAACCACTGTCAGCCCACTTCCTCCTCACGAGCACCAAGAGGTTTTCTGATTAACTTCCAGACTCAGAAGGGACAAAAGAAGCTTAGCACAACTCAAGTCACTTGAAAAGCCACATGTGAATTGGCTGGATTCATGACAGTTGTTAGCACCATGACAAAGATCTTTATAACAGAATCTGTCTCAGCAGAGAGAGAAAAGGAAGTGGGTTGCATAAAAATACAAAACGGTGTCTATCCTTTGTATGTTCAGAAAACATGAGATGCCACAGATGTGCACATACACCTTTCCCACACTTTGCACTCACCTGAAGCCCAAGGATCCTCTTGCAGGAGATGAGTGTGCTTCCAATTGAAAAGAAACACCAGACCTATGCATATATCTAAAGCAGAGAAGCGCCATCCAAACCACCTGACTGTATCTCCGGGCACAGACCAAGGATGGCCACTTTCTGCCAAACACTGATCAGCATGTACTAGACCAGCTAGAGGTGGTCAGCTTGGCTTCACCAAACTGAGAGCTGACTATGGCAAAGAGAAAGGTTAGTGTGGGTTTTACCTCCCCAGTCTAGCACATAACAAGATGATTCCAAACTACATCTTCTCCAAGCCCTTCAGTTTTACACTGAGGAACTCCATTCATTCAATGCACCACAAGTTCTGGTCAAGGTTCTACAGCTATTCCCCAGTGTGTTCTTCTGTTTACTGGCATGAATGTTTCATGTCTCATTGCAAGTTATAAGAGGCACAGCTTAACATTCTCCTCCCAAGTGAAGCTTACCTTCTCTTTGCATTGCTGTTCCACTCTTTCATGGAACATACAATCTTCAGATGATTTTTATCCAAGTTCTTTATTTCTTTGGCTGGTGTAATATATGCGGCATTTCAGTAAAGCCAAGGTTCAAGCTGAGTCTTTTGCATACAAACTCTTTAAATCCCAAGACTTCAACAAAATAACACACATAGATTTGTCCTATGCAGGAGGAGAATTGGACCAAATCCTGTCTTTTTGCCACTAAATATTTAGACATCCTAAAAGGAAATCAGAAATTTTAAAGGGAATTTAGGTCTTGAATTTTTTTCCTCTACCTCTGGATCTCTGACAACAAAATCAAGTTCTATGATTTTTCCATCAGGTTTTGTCCTACAACTTTAAAACCACTTTATATTACTCTTTCAAAGTAATTCACATTATGAGAAAACACAATTAATTTGCTTTAAAAGTGTCAAATTTTGTTCAAATGAAAATTTCAACTATGCCAAGTACAGTCATTTTAAGCAGTTCTACCAGAGAGCATTGATTTTTCTCCCCCAGGCACAGTCCATGAGGATTTCAGAGAGAAAACCCAACACAACTTAAAGTAATCCCAAAATTAAATGTCAACTAGATTCTACACCTACTCCTGTTTCATACTGCAGGAAAAGCAATACATTACATGATCAAGAAAACACCTGAAAACTTACATGGAAAAGAAGTGTTTAAGAATCTGTTGGATTCTTATAGTCAGGCTATTTAACATTCGAGAAACATGGAAATCATCAAACACAAGGACAAAAGATAGCACCTTTTGTATTCACATGAAGCATTAATGCAGCATTCATTGCAGGCACTGAAAAGCAGCCTAGACAGTACCTAAACAGCTCTTTATGATGTTCCTCTGGTGACAAAAGTGAACAACATTAAAAACAAAAATACTTCAAAATGTAGCTGATTCAAATAAATATTGGAAGCCCTTGCATCTTGTACCACAGAGCAGACATCCAAAGTCAATCCAGTCTGATGCTGAATTCACAACCAATACCAAGATTCCCCATTTCAAAGGGACAGTCTTTGAGCTGCAGCTGCACCCTTGTACAGGTACACATTGCAATTTGACCTGCCACAGTTGCCAAACTGCACTATCACAGAAGACTGTCACTTAAGACACCACAAAAATTTCTGTGCATTTAAAAGGACACAGAAATTTTGGGCAAACCTTCTCTCTAATTTTCTGTTCTGTTTGATTTTTATGCTTCATCATGAAAGCAGTATTTTCTTAGGAAAGATGTGCCTTGATGAAGATGGGCAATTCTTCTAAATGCATGCAGGAAAAAATGTACAAAGATGTATAATAAAATGTCACTCTTAAACTAGCTCCCTCCTGAGACACAGTGGTGATAGAAGGAGCAAGCCCTGGCCACCTCTCCTTAGCCTGTAACATCCAGAGAAACAGGTCTCTGGGGTGCCACAGACCAGCCCTATACCTGGTCATGTCAACAGACCTCATACACCAACTTGCCACTGTCTGGTTTGAAAGCAAGGTCTGACAAATCCATAAATTGTGGCTCAGTTTACCTAACGGGACATTAGTGTTACTGGCAAATTCAAATCACATTTGAGAACCATTTACATTGGACCCAGACCAAGAAATCTCCAGGCCTTAGCATTCAAAAAGAGATGGACTATCAGGTACCCAGTTTTCTTACAGAGGAAGAACACAAGACAGAGGACTAGGCATTAGAAGATTTTGGATTCCTCATGGAGCATGACTGTTTTCCAAACTGGGTGGTGAAAGAGTAATAATTTAATATATCTCTTGTCTTTTCTAGCTCCCAACCCAGTACATCCTTAAAATGCATACACAGAGAACAAAAGAGATAATTAAAAGCTTTTAGAAAGTTCATCTTTGTAGGTTACCTTTGTAGTCAGTAGGGATTAGCTTTTCTAGAGAGCAAGATGGAGCACATTCATGGGGCTCCTGTTCTATAGTGCCCTTTGAAGAACCTGGTCTTTCTCCACTGACTCCCGTAGGTCTGCCACAGTCAGTGTTCACTTCTGGCTGTGAAACAAGTCTCCCACAGCCAGTGTTCACTTCTGGAAGCATACAGAACTCAAACATCTCACCAAGCTTATAAAAGCATAACGAACGATGAAAGGGGATATACCAAGGGATATGAACTGCAGGAATAAAAATCTCAAGTGATTTTAAAGATCTGGAGACAATTGTAAAGAGCTACCTGCACATTATAGGAAACCATAAAAATTTTCATTGGAGCAGTAACTCTGGTTTCTTGTCACAGAGTCCATAGCTCTCATCCCTCATTTAAGAGCACTTGCTTGAGCATCAGATCTTTGTTTTCCAGGAATTTTTCTCCTCCTGTCACTTTATTCCCCACCTGGAATCACACTGGAGCTCAAAGCTAAATGAAACATTTTGTTGTCATGTCACTGGGAAAAAACAAATGCATCCAAAGCAGAACAAGAAAAAAACCCACACTAACTAATTTGGAGGAAGAATTAGTTCCCATGTCTCCCATGTCTCAGAGGACTGCACTGCCTCTGGGCTACAGAGCATGTACCTCCATTTCTTTCACGCTGAAGTAATTTCTCTTTTTATAAGTAATTACTTTGTATTGGGCCAAAGAAACAAACTACCTCGACAGCTTAATCATTAGAGCACTCCCTCTCCAGCACAATGAATAGGCATTTATATAAAGTAAAACAGTTTCCAACTGGAGAAGTTCCAATTGAGAAAGCATTACTGCAGAGGACTCAGTAGTCTTAGCCCTCATCTTAGCTAGGACAACCTCAGGGACAAGACCCCACTTCAAAAGATGCAGAATAAGGATGTGTCACACAAAACCCTCTTAGTTTTCTGCCCAACAGGCTGCTAGCTATTCTTTTCTCTGCTTTTTCATGAAAATACATCAAACACTCTAATTAAGCTCAGTACAGAACTAGCAAAACCTCTGAAATTACTTTTTTTTTTTTTTTTTTTTTTTTTTTTTTTTTTTTTGTGGGGCAGTTAACCCATTTCCAAACCTCTTCTGTCAAAAACATTAATCATCTTCTGTAATGTCAAAAGCTGAAGTCAGTAATTAATCTGTCCTAACAAAAAAGTCCTAAAAAAATTACAAGACTGTTAAGGCAAGGTATGTCATTAAACAACACTCATCTCCTATGCATCTCCTGGTTTCTGAAAGTTATTATGCTCTCCAGTAAGAAAAAAGGCCATTGCACAGAAAGGGTTGCTCATGTATGATACCCTCTGTGACATCCAGCTGCTGCTTCAGAGAGCTCCAAGGTACAGCTCTCAGTTCCTCCAAAGTTCTCTGAATCCTGAAGTTCAGAGAACCTTGGAGCCCTTTCAAGGCAGCCATCGCACAGCTATCTTATTTTTCTAAGCTACTTAATTTTTGTCTCCTCCTGTTTAGGGAAGTGGTGCCCCATAACTTAATTAAATTATTGCAATGTCTTTTTTGAGATTTATACTTTTATAGCATTTACCACTATTACTTTCAGACTGAGTCTTAAAAGCTTCCTTCCAGAAAGACAGTACCGCAGACCATATCCATGCTGATTTTATACTTTGACTTTCAACATTTCAGGACACTAGCTATATAATTTCAATTATATATGATAGTCACCTTTTCAGTAATAAACTAGAGGGTAATTTCAAGTTGCACCAAAAACACAGAGAGCTGAATGAGAGACACTGTGAGAACAGATTATGTCATTCTGTCACTTTCATTAGACTCTCCCTTGGAGATTGTCAGCCTCTGATATTTCAGCTTGCCTTTGCCGAAACACACATCTGACAGGAGGGAATTTCCCCTGAGATACTTAGGCCACTGACTACAGCAACCAGAAATTATAGAGAATTATAGAGGAGGAGAGAGAGGGGTGCAGGGATATGCAGATCCTTCCCACGTGCTTTCCATACAAGCATATGCCTACATGCAAGTAGCCGTGAGTTAGTGCATTCCAGTGCATTTTCTCTGCCAAAATGCACTTCAAATGCATTTCTAAGCAAAGCCTTGTAACAGAAGTTCCCCAGCAATCCAGCTGTGTACAATTAAACAACATCCTGCTTTACCTGGCACAAAGAGATTCACAGCAGCAACCCTTTCTCCATCCTCCTCCTGGAGCAGGTGGCAGCACCCTGACACCTTTCCATGCAGGAGTGGAACCATTCAAAACCACTGCTGTGAAGAGTTGGGATTGCCCTTCACTTTAGGATCCTAGCAGTTCTTCTGCAATTCATTTCCAGGTGGTATTGATTTAGGACCTTCACCTTTGGCATTCCAAACAGCTACTGTGTATCTCCACTACCTCATTTCCAGCTGTGAGTAGCAGAAGTCTCATGTGACACAGGGAAACCATGGTCCCTTGTTACAACAGACTTCAATCTCTAACCTACTCGTGCCCTGTATCCTGTTCATGGCCCACAACCAGAGGTAACAAGAGACCACTACAATCTTAAGCTATCCATGAGGCTATTATGCCTATCAACTGAAAACAAATTTTCTGTTCATTAGGCAATCACTTATGAGTACAACATGGCATTTGCAGTAGTAAATTATCATTAGGTTGGTGACACCAGATTTTATCTGCCTCATTTGGCTACAAGTAGCCATCTCACCTCCTAGTCTGTTTTGAAGTAGTGAACTTAGTAATTTTACATTCATTTCCTTTTGAAAAATCCTCCAAATTCTTCAGAGGTCATACATGCAAGAAACTACATCCATGTGAGAGAGTTGTATATATGACCTCCCAACAGTGCATTGCAACTGTAACTAAGAGATTAGGTGAAGAAGCTAAATAAAAACATAAAATCCAAGTATAATAGGAGAGGGTATTGTGTCATTTCCTCCATTTGAGTCTGAGTTGTCCTGGCCACCTGTAGAGAAAATTCCTGATTCCCACAAAAAAAATCAGAGGTCAGGATTACACGCTTTTTACTCCTTTTTAAAATAGTGTAATCCACCAGCAGGGCTGCACTACAAGCACCACTTCTGCTGATGCACAGGAGGATTTACATCGGCATAGGACTTAGGCCGCATAGCACGTTCCCGATGCTGGCCAAACTCTCTATTTCAAAACAGCCCTTTCAGCCATCTCAGCTACTGTCAGGGGAATCTTTACTGACCTGAGGCAGGAAGATCCCTTACAGAACCCACTACCAGAGCTGCTCATCCAAACCCCAAGCAAGCACAGGAAGCTCCTCCAACTCAGAGCACAGAGATGTGACTGTGAAGGCCGGCTAGTGAAGTGATGGTCCTCAGAAACCACAATGCTCACAGCTGCCCATATCCCTTTTTATCTTCTGGAAGCAGCAAAGAGGAGTAAACAGAAGGTATTTTTAACTGTATCTCATCTTGCAAGACAAAAGAATGATATCATGCTATAGCAAGGTGTGAATTTTCACATCCTTCAGTGTCTGATGGTAAAAACCTCCCCTGCCCTTGCAGTATCAGGTTTTGGCACAGTAGCTATTCAGACACTGTGATAGCGTAAAGCTTTGAAAGCAGTGGCTACAGACAGGTGAGGATTCTGAATGAAAGAGACATGGTCTCAATCTAAACAGCTCA
Source organism: Phylloscopus trochilus trochilus (assembly GCA_016584745.2). Classification (NCBI taxonomy): domain Eukaryota; kingdom Metazoa; phylum Chordata; class Aves; order Passeriformes; family Phylloscopidae; genus Phylloscopus; species Phylloscopus trochilus. The sequence goes on from WQNJ02000016.1 coordinate 49,704,755, forward strand.
ACTTAACCCAGGATTCAAGAACTATGCTTGCAAATACATCATTCACACAGGACATGTTTGTAAGCATCTTCTGCCTGATTTTTTATACTGCAGCTTTTGTCAGTCCCCTGGACAGTATGAGCTGTCACAACATACCAGAGGTTTTGTAAACTAGGCATCTTTGGGGAGCCCCTGATACATGCAAGCTGTGCCACCAGTCAATACAATCATTTTGACTTCTACAGGTACAGTATGAGATTTGTTGCACAAAGCCAAACTCAATCAGGTTCCTCCAATGGCACAGTCTCTCCCTCCTGCACACAGGACAAATTAACCTCATTATCTTTCTTCCAAAGTTGTTTGGTCAGGCATGCAAATATCATGATCTGAAGTTCACTGGAGGCAGACTTTATTAGACACAAAATCTTGATAGTTCAGCACCTACATCTAGCTTTAAATATTGTCAGTTGCAGCTAATTTGCCGAATTTACCAGCTCTTCTGGTGTCACCAAATATTAGTGCAGTAAACATTTAATTTGAAGTTTAATCTGTATTCTCTCTGCTTCATCTTAAAGTCATTTATTTCCTGATCTGTCCTCTGTGACTAATGAGAATAATTGGCCCCTCTCCTCTTTCTGTAACAGTCTTTTATGTATTTGCAGACAGCTAAGGATCCACCCACAGTTGTCTTTTCTCCAGACTGAGCTTCCCTGGGTCTCTCTCATTCTTTTTTTTCAGGTCTTGTTTTCTCTGCTCTGTGATCATTGTCTTAGTTCACTCCCGCACACTCCCCCCAGTCCTCCCCTCTCTTAGAAGTGTTGCCCTCAAACAGAACATAGTTACCTAAGCAGAGCTAAACTACATCTGTAAATAGGTTCTATACATATCATTTCACTATTTTGAACAAACAAGGATTGTATACAGCTAACACTGTCCATGGGCTGGACAGTGGGTTTGGAGGAGGATAGTGGTAGCTACACTGCTTCATTTCTTGATCTATGGTTGAAAATCCAGACTGAAAGTACAGTAAGCAAGAACTGTTCCATAACTAAATAGCTACACACAAAGTAGTGTAGGCTGACTGCTACCTTGAGAAGCAACTTAAGAGCTTGTCACATGGACAGCTAATTGGAGGTGAGCTCCTACAACCCCAACATGCTAGGGGTGTGACAGAATAATATCCCACGGATTATTCAGGCCAGATAACCTGGTGGCCCTTCACCTGTTTTAGTGGAGGAGTAATCAGTAGAGATAAGCTGCCAAACATGAAGATCAAATTCACATTTTTCCCCTTAGAGTGTTTCTTTCCTATAAATGTTTCAGCACAGCCTTGCACACCAATATTAGTAATACTGTACATGCTTTGGGAATACAGAAACATCTTCAGTATTCTGAGCTAGCAACCTAACCTTTTACCTGAGCCACTTTCAGTGACTCTTCAATTCTGAACCTTCCTTGTATATGGGGTTTGAGGTACAGGGAGTGAATGCTGCAGATATCTGAGGCTAGTATCTCTTTCACTTTGAGCCAATAACATTGGCTCATCCAAAATTTCTTTTTCCCCAGATGTTTAATCAATTCATCTATATTGATATATCTAGATTATATATACATTGATATAAAACATAGTCTTCGATCGCTTGTGTTAGAAGGGGAAGAGAGTCACCCAGCATATTTTGCAGTCTAAAAATACCAGATGTATTGGGAATAATGAGCTAGCAGTGAGTCTCAGAAAACACACCCTTTCACTTTTCACTTTTTTGGTGACCTGGAAAAAGAATATGGTATGGAAAAAGAATGTGTTTTCACATGAAGCATATTCAATGTATATGCCGAAATTTTACAAAGAGAAGTCTGTCCCTTCTCCTGCCCAGAGTCAGTGTTCTCTTCTGTTTCCAAGAAAACACTGAATAAAAGGCAGCCTTGCCTCAAGAGGTCCAAATTAGCCATGGTTTGAACTGAATTTGAATTTGCACAGTTTTCACACTGCCTTGTGCCACACATTTGTTTCTGAGTGCATAGAGAGGAGATTCTTTTTCTCTTCAGTGACCTCAGGCACGTGGAGATATGCACAGATCATCACCCTGCACTTGGTCAACTTTTACACACACCAGTTCACACTCTGATGTACAATTCTAGCTGGGAGCTTGTGGTTTGCAGCTTAAGGAGGCAAATAGACTCCTGAACAATAAAGCATGGGTTTGCTTGGATTTTTTTTTTTTTTTTTTTGCAACATGAAAGGTAGCTTTAAGGTTTAACCTGATCAGGCCAATCTCCTAGTTCCCAGGCACTTAGCACCATGGCACTAATTTTGCCAGAGCTAGCACCAGTCCATACCTGCCAGGAACTTTAGATAAACAGACAAGCAAGAAAGGTAGGTCAGAGGGGTGGTGGAGCCCCCTTTGTGGTTGGAGAAATAGGTTTTTTAGTTCCTGTTACAAGGCACTTTGTGGAAGCAGAAACACAAAACTCATAAGAAGGGACAAGACAGCAGTAGCAGATGGGTCATGCTTAGCTTCAAATATCTTATTTTCCTTTCATTCCCTTTCTACATATTTCAGTGCTGTAATCTTCAAACTGCCGTTTCATTTTACACAGGGCGGTACCCAAGGCAGCCGTGAGTCTGACTGCAGCAAAGCGACAATTAATAACTTGACTCATTTTGGTGTAAAGAGTTCTTGTGGATGGGTGGACAGAGGACAGATCAGGGTAATAGCAGATAACTGATCAGCGGTGCTTCTCCCACCCACCTTGTGCTCTTTCTCTCAAGTGTAAATAAATATCAAAGAAATATCACAGAATTGCAGAAGAGTCAGGCAGGTCTAGAGTCCTGATGTCAGGCAGAGTGGATACTATGAGAATTCCATGGTGGCTTAGCTAATCACAATACACTGAGCCATCTTTCTCAGAAAGATCATCTAGTCCATCTTTTCCTATTAACTAAGCCATTTTTGGTGATTAATTGCAGCTTATACAAAGAAAATTTTAAAAATTAATAAAACCCTCTGCGTGTTCTCCAGCTGCAAGGTAGCTGTCTTTCACCACTGCCAACCAAACCACACTGCTAAACAGAGTGAGTATAGGCAGGGTAGAGCTGAGGTCTCCCTAAAGGCCAAGAAGATTAAACCTTTAGAGACCAGTCCTCAGTCTGGACTATCACATAGGCAGTTTTTGTGCATCCTAAGGATGGGGATGTGGAATGAAGCCCACTGCAGTGCTATCTGTACAGTGCTCCCACTCTCCGCCAGCTTGGAGGAATGAAAAAACAGCACCAGGAATCAAATCCAGACCTCCCACATGGTACTGCAGAGAGACCATTTCCTCGTGCCAACCCAGGCAATGTGCGTCCAGTGAGGGAATCCAAGCTTATCTACACAGCTCTGGCACCAGAAGTGATGTCCACCTGCCCTCTTCCAAACCAAGCACAAGAAACAGCCCCAGCAAGATGAAATATAAATTAATTCCATCACCTTTCCCCCTGTAGGTTAGGGTTTGCAGATCAGGTGCTGGTTCATAGGTTGATAGACTTGTTATACAGGGACAGATAGTAATCTGAAATGAGGATTCAATGAAATGAAACAAGTCAAAGCATCAGTTATTAAATGGGGATGGCAGCTTCGGATTTTTGCCCCTCTTCTGTATTTTCCACCTCTCCATGATCTCTTGCATGATGTTCTGGCATGTACAGATGCAATGTAGAACTCAGCAATTGTGCTGGCATGGTGAAACCCTTGCCAAGAACAGGATGGCTGGGTGCTGCTGCTTACACCTTCCTTTGCTCAACAGTGGTCTCATTGACACAGGGATCACAAGAGGCACCAGGACTGACACAGGCTGAACTGGCTGGTGCAGCAGGTGTGTGCCAACAGACCAGAGTCCAGGGTCCCTGGGGAAAGGCACTGTTGTTTTGACCATGCTTCCTTCCTTTTCTCTGCTGAGGTCTGTCTCTGTATAACAATGGCCGAGCCAAGAGGAAGTTGAAACAGATCTCACCATCTCTGGGCTGTTTCCTGACTCTGCCCTCAACCTATTCCATCGTGTCCCAACCTTCTGAGACCTCCACCCAAGACTGGGAGACAAGATGGTACGGTGAGGGACCAAAGAAAAGCTGGATATACCGAGGCAACAAGAGCTGCTGCTTTGGGATGGTGTGGGCGAGCAGTTGAAAATTGCCCATACCCACACCTGCCCTCTTGAAGAGCACCTTGCACCCACGAACCAACTGCTGCTCTCTACAGAGCTGCAGCTGGGGCACACCAGTCACCCGACACAGCAGGGTGCTGTGTTCCTGCTCTGCTCCCCAAGGCCTTGGGGTGTGGGACATAACCAGCCTTCCTGCCTGCCCAAGGGGCAGCTCAGGAGGGATTAGCTGCTTCCATATACTGCTTACAAAGCCTGTGCTTGATGGTAGGGAAAGCAATGTTAGTGGGCATCTCCTTTTGCCCATACTGGAGCTTGCAGAGAAAATGAGGAAATGTCACAGGCAAAGGCAGCAGCCAGAGAAACTGGGCAGTAAAAAGGAGTGGGCCAGTGCTCCTGGCTCCCGCGGCTGAGCATCAAAGCTTTAAGACCCTTCCCCAAGTCCCACCTGCCCTGCTCCACCTCTGCATGAGTCTGGCCCTGATCCTGGCTAGGAAGGCCTGTGGCAGGGATGCGGCACCAGGTCGGGCCGGTGCCCTGCTGGCGGGGCTGGCGGCTTTGGCAGGCAGCGGGCAAACAGGGCTGGGCATAGCTCTCTAGGGGAGCAGGCAGCCTGGCCCCGCTGCCGACGGCTGCCACCCTGGCCAGGCACGCTAGAAACCCTTCCCCTCTGCTGTCCTATGTGCCTGCAAAACCCAGAGTAGGGGGCAGAGGGGCAGGGACTGAGCCCACCCACACTCCCCTTTCCGTGCACGCCCCCTCCGCCCCCGCCCCCCCCTCCCCCCAGGGGTTGAGCTTTTAGGGGCTCTCAAGGGTAAACGATGGCCGACGAAGGGGGCTACAATCCCCCACCAGTTTGGTGCTGGGGTCCTGGGAAATCCGGGAGCTGCGAGGTCTGAGAAAATCCTTCGGAAAACAGGGGAAAGGCTCCCACACGCCCTCCTCTCCGCACAGGTAAACTTTCTACTCCCACTTGCGGCGCGGGAGGGAGAGCTCAGGCACGGAGGATCCAGGCACGGATACCCTGGGAAGTCTTAGATATTTATAGAAGCACAGCCAGAATATGTCAGGAAAGGTGGCTCTCAACCCCTTCACGCGGAACCGCTCCTGTTTTTTTAACAACAGGCCGGCAAAACCTCCTCAGAAATGTGGCAAGGAGCTACTGGAAGGATGCGGGCAAAGGAGGTGGTAGGAAAGGCGGGCCCCCGCCTCGGCATGCTCCGGATGCATCCAGGGCTGAGACTGCCTCAAGGCTGCCTCACCCTGCAGCAGGGCTGGAGGATGACGACCCTTCCTCCTCCCTCTGCTGTGGGGTGCGCCTCCCGCTCCTCTTTGCCGCCCCCCGCCCGATCTGGAAGGCTTCCGGTCTGGAAGGGAGAGGCGGCTTGTGGGGGAGCCTGGGCGGGGGGCTGGCGATGCGGGTGAGGGTGCTGGGGGTCCGCCCCCGGAGGGGGCTGTGCAGCAGCTCACCCCAGCCCCCGCCTCTCCGGGCTTGGGGGCGAGCAGACCCACGCGTGACGGACGAAGCGGCGCGGCTGGCACGGGCTGAGCCTTAAAATAACCCCGAGACGTTCAACACCTTGTGCCCGGCGCTCCCGCACCCCCCGGCGGCTCCGTTCCCTTTGTCTTGCCACCATCTTATGGAAAGACTCACATGTCACGTTACAGTCGGGATGCACCGGTATCTCTCGCGTATCTACAGCCGAGCAGCTGAATAGCCATTTTGCATCCCTCCCGAGTGGGCTGGGGAAGGGGCTGCAAGGTGCGGTGGATGGGGGGGGGGAGGGATGGGGCGAGGCGGAGAGGGGCCACGATGCCCGCTGGTAGCACCAGGAGGACGGGCATAAATTAAAACACGTGAAGTTGCCTGAATACAGCGCCTCGTAGGTTCAGGCTAAGTCGCTTGACGTGCCTGGACTTAAAATAGCCCTCCACCTCCACGCAAGCAGGCGCACTCGCCCCGACGCTGGGCGAACTCCTGCCGCGGTTCCAGGGGCGGCCCCGGCCACTCCCCGGGCCCCGGTCTCGGACCCGGCCCCCGCGTTAGGCCGCTCACCATCGAGAGGCCGGCGTGGGTTTTCAGTAATGCACCACCCTCCTCGGCAACAAGCGGAATTCTACGTCCTGTTGTTCCTGACGAGGTCTGGTTTCACATCAAAGCGTGTCAAGGAGCCGCGGGACCAGTGAAAAGGAGGAGGCAATTTGCGGGTGGATGGATGAAAATTATTTTCGTTTTCACCCCTTTCCAAAGCCGCGTTCCACCTCCCGTGTCTCCCCGACCCCACCTGTCCAGCCCCCCCCCCCCCCCCCCCCAAAAAAAAAAACCAAAAAAACCCCACAAGGGACTTTCCCCCAATTCACAACGCGGTGTCTTACTCAAACGCTTTTGCCTTCTCTTCATGTCCTATTTGATGAGCCAAGAGGGAATCAACATGTCTGGTGAATGTTGGGGAGCTTTTTCCCTCTATCTGCTTCTAAAAGCAGCATCTCTAAACCTTTTGTTCTACCGTGAGTGATCTTCCCTGGGCAAACCCGTGTACCAAAATAAGCTGCAAGCAAAACCACAGAATTTCCCTACCTTGGTTTGTAGAAGCAGAACCTCTAGACGGACAGATCAAGGGAGAGAGCATGTTGGGAATGTCCAGGCTCCTCTTCTTGCTTGCATATCCACATAAGAAGAATAAGGGTCGGGGGCAAACGTGGGGGAATGAGTTAAAAAACAATCCTATTTGGCTGTAAAAAGAATAGAGGTTTCTTTATGGCAATCTTGCGTCTTGAAGTGGTGCAAATTCAAAAGCTGGAGAGAATCACTTCAGAGGATATTCAGCGCGAGTGGTGAAGATCATCAAATGCAGGTTCCAGAGTAAGCATTCCTTTCGCCTTTTTAATGATTATTCTTATAATTATTCTCTCTCTCTTTTTTTTTTTTTCTTTTTTTTTTTCTTTTTCCTGGAGCCCTAGTGGAGGAGGTTGTGTTTAATGCAACTGGAGGTCGGTGTTGTTCTTCTGTGAAGCATGATTATCCTCAAAGCGTCCCCTTCCTGAAGGGAAAAATAAGCATCAATTTTGTATTAGAGGAATCTGAAGGGGAGAGAAAACGCTCCCCAACAAAAACATTAATATATTGAGAAGAAAGGAAGGCAAAACGCATTTCCCAATAGTGCACACAAGCGGAATTAAAAAAAAAAAAAATTAAAAAAATAAAAATTAAAAAAAAAAACAGCTGGCACGAGTCTATAAATAATTCAGATACGGGCTGACTACACCATTCCTGGGATAGGCATGCATACGAGACGGGAAAGCTGGCGCGATGTGAATCTCGGAGAGAAAGCGACTCACCCCCCCCTCCCCCCCGCAGCCCCCTCCCCATGCACGCACAGCATTTCGCCCACCCCCAGGCCCAGCCCCCGAGGGCTGGCGAGGGCCGTGCCCACCCCTCTGCAGTGCTGCCGGCACCGCTGCCCGCCGCGCTCGGCTCCACGGGCAGCGCGGGGCGCGCTGGGCGCACTCACACGCACCGCCACGGGGGTGGGGAGGCGCGGGGGACCTGCTTCACCTGCCACGGGGCCGTTGCTCCACACGCCCCCCGCCCCTTTTGCCCCCGGGAACACAACCGTCAGCTCTCCGGGCTTTTTTTTTTTTCATTTTTTTCTTTTTTTTTTTTTTTTTTTCCCTAGGGGTGGGTGGATGGCTGGGAGTGTCCCCACCACCACCTCCTTCAGCACAGCCGAACACGGCTTATAGCTATGCAGACATTTATTTAATGAAGCCGTAGATATTTATTTCTTTTCCCCTCCTTTCTCACTCGATAAAAGATTCACACTTTGAGCTGTCATAAAATACAGACCCACATACATACCAGCAAATCCTGCTTCAAGCACTCGGGCTGCTCTGAGTAGCTACTGCCCCCCTCTCTGCCTGCAAGGCTGATCCGCCCCAGACATGCTCAACTTCTTCATTCTCTTCTCTGGTACTTCCCGGGTGGGAGATGCGGGGCGGGGAGGGGGAATTGCTCAGAGCATCACTCTAAAAATATATTTTTAAAAAAAATCTCTGCAATGTAAAAGCTCCGAGAATGCTTCCCGGAGGTGAGGAAGTATAAGAAGGTGAATTAATAAAGCAGCTTAATAATTAATAATAATTAAATATACCCGCGGAAAATGGTGGGGAGGGGGAAGTATGAAGGGGCGGGGAGGGGAAGCTGTGCGAGTAAGCAGTGGGGGAAACCGGGGGAGAAGACGAGGAGGAAGGACAGGACGGGCAACGGGAGACCTGCCCCTGCCTGCTGCCGAAGGAAGCAGGTCAGCCTCCGGCGGGGGCGAAGGGGGAGCCCGGGCGGCACCTGTGCCTCCGGCCGGGGCCGGGCCGAGCTGCCGCCGCAGCCCCGCCGTGACCAGTCGGGGCTCCCAGTCCGGCACCCTCTCGGACCCGCATGTTTGGAAGCAACCGAAAGAAGGAATGCTTAAATATATATATATATATATATATATAAACAATAACCACAAAATAGTAATAATGAGAAGAAAGGAACAGGAACCCAGCCAGCAGGCAAGCAGCAGAATTGGATCCGAACAAAAAGAAAGCAGTGAGAGCAGAGATAACGCCAATATCCAAATTGGATACTCTACAATTAAGCCCCGTGCTTTAATTGGTATTCTCAGAGCCCCTTGGAAGCTAAGCAACGTGAAATCAGGCTGAACAGAAATGAACACGTGTCTTCATCCTCCTCCTGCCCTGCCCATGGATGCTTGCACTCTTGCTGCCTGTGGTGCTCTCAGCCTCACTGAGGTAGGGCGATCCACTCTGTGGTCACAGATCCATCCCTGTCCCTTCCTGTGCCATCAGTGGCCTGAGCAGAGTGTGCCCACCTACCCTCCTCAGCACTAGAGAACGGCCCTAGAGTAAGTCTTACCCCCTACCAGGAAAAGCCAGAATGGGTAACAAAACAGACCCCTTTCCAGGTGGAAGTGCCAAGTGCAGTCTTCAGGACATGTAGTCACTCTATGGTTGCAAACACCCACCCTGCCAATGTCTGAGTCTTGACTGGAGATTTGGAAGAGCTCAGATGGTCCTTGGTGACCCCCAGAAACAAGAGCACGCCATCTTGTTCCCTTTCCAATGCTTCCCTGCCAGCTAAGCTTGTCCTTGCAGGAAATCAGACCCCAGGCCGAACATCACATGCTCTGCTTCAGTGCTGATGCAGACTGCATTGTCCAGCCTTTGCATCCCTCTCACTGAAAGGACCCTCCAAAGAATACAGAGTTGCTTGGACCTACCTAGCATGCTCTATATCTAGGAGCAGTGAGCAACATGCTGCTCAAAAGACAGGCAAGGAAGGCTGGATCCCACCTGCCAAAGAATTGTGTTCCAGCGAGCAGATGAGCACTCAATGCTGGACCTTTGTTGCAGGTATGTATTTGCAGGGCTAAACATGCATTTGGCCAAGGTTTCTGAGGGAGGAAAACCTCCTAAAAGAACCACAGCAGCTGTCGACTGTCTCTTAATCCCCAGGTCCTGTCTCAGTTTGTACCTCAGAATCAATCCACATGGTCCAAACAGAGTTTGCTGATGCCATCTGGAGCTTGAATGGATTTCTCTTTCCAGGTGTAGTGTGTGTACAGTGATATTCTTCATGTAGCTGCAGTGACCACAAGCAATACCAATCTGTTCTTGAGTTCTTTGACAAAAGCAGACACCAGTATTTTTTATTTTGACTGCCTGGATCTTCCTGAGGGTGCTGGTAAGGGCTGTTCTCCTGTTAGAAGGATTTTTCCTGACATTTTTAGGCATGCTTAAAAAAAGTGACTGTGATATTTTTCATTCTAATTTCAGTAAAAATGGAAGACGCATTAGCCAAAGCCTAAAGTAATCTGAAATTATCTCAGAACATTCGGAGGAAAGAACTGTAGAATGATACTTACATACAGAAGCTGCTAATAGCTGAAGAGATTAGTCATTTGACTTTGCCATTCCTTTCACTGATAATAGTGATACAAGAATAGCAGATATGATTTGGCCAAGGGATGTTTTTTCCTTTCTGTATGGCAAGAAGGGATAAACTATGACTCTGCAAGTCCTCCTGCATTCTTCTGGATGAAACAAGCAAACAAGGAGCTTGACAAAAAGAGAGGGAGTGGTTTTCATCCAGCATATTACTTAGAAACACAAAATGGAGGGTTAAGAAGTATCTCTAGGAACAATTTCTGAGAAGGGGCTGCAATCATTTTAAGCTAGTCAATAATATTTAAGGTTATAATTCTCTGTCATCTTAAGATGAAGGAATTCATCAACTACTTTTCTTTATAAAACTACGTAACTCCAGAGTTACATGGTACATGAAAACCTTGTTTACTTTTCAGGATGAGACTAGTCTTTCTTTTTGACAGATGTCTATGCACATCTTACATAAACATAATACATATGTATATTTATAATTCTTTCTTAAATAAATCATAAAGGCTAACTTCTCCATAGTGATTAGGAACCTGCGTGTCAGTTCAACACTTTTTTTCACACAAAATGGGTGTGCTCCCCTTGACCAAAGAAATAAGGCTCAATTACAAGTTTGAAGTCAGGCACATAAAAATGCCAATTGATTCAGAATTATCTTCTCAAGATTTTGCACAGCATCTAACCCCCAAATTATTTTTATATTAAGATATAATAGTTATTGTAAATAATGCGTGTGGAGATTGGTTCCAAATAAAAAATGTTGCAAAATCTGCATCAGCACAGTACTGTGGCAGGGTTTATTCTCACTAGCTGGGGTAGGCTTTTATTTTCTCTCCAATCAACTAAGATGAATGAATTGCATGAAATTAAACAAATAACATCTCTGAGAGCAAACAGTTTTTCAAACATCTCTTCAATTCAAAAACAGTTAAATGTTATTTGTAAGACAAATTGAGGGTTCTCTTTTAAACAGGTCATGTTTACTATAAATTAAGGACTATATTATTTTTGTCCTGCCTAAGATAAAAAAACGTAAATAAAAGTTCTTATATCAAGAGCAACCAGTGCTGGATGTGGCAGTGATGATGCTGGGGAGGATGCAATACAGCACAGCAATTCTGTCACAACAGAACAGTCTCTGCTAGCACTGACAGGGACCAAAGGCCCTACAGTAGCTTTGACCTTTAGTAAATGCCCTGCTGACGTCATAGAATCAGAGCCTGTTTCCAGGACTCTGGATAAATGGGGTCTGCAGCTAAAGGAAAAGAGTGCCACTTCATAGGTCCTCGGTTCAAATACATACACTCTTGCATTGGTAGAAGAAAAGTCATGTCTATGGAAAACAATTTCTTATAATCAATGAAATGGATCAATTGTCCTGGATAATTCACACCATAAAAAGGTTTTTCACAGTAGCATTCCTTTGGCTGTTTGCACAGCATGAGGGTTGCAGAGCATGGTATCCAAGACTCCAGCTGCTTTTATACAGTGCTCTATGCCCTGCTCTACTCAGCCAGTCTGACTATAAAGTGGCTGAATACACCTATGCTCATGTCCTGGTGTTCAGATGCCAGGCCTATGTCAGTTTCAGAAGATCACCATAGCATTGGCTACACAGGTCCACAAAAAAGGATGCCACGTCATATGCATAACGAGCACCATGGAAGAAATTTTATCAGCTAATTAAAGGGAAAGCAAATGGAGAAACAAGCATACAAACCTGACAGTAGTAGCACAATCACCTGGCTGAAGGACTCAGCTAAATTTTGGCATGAAACCTGTTTTCCTTTCTTTTGCACATGGTTCAGGACCAAGAGATGCTAGAGCAAGACTGAGCCAGAAGCCACTGGGTACGGAGATCTCTTTAGTCTTTTGCAAGGACAGCTGGGCACAGGGAGACTGATCACTTAATGATTAGTTTACTACTACTACTACTACTACTACTACTACTACTACTGCTATTTGAAGGACACTCATCCTGCCAGCAGCCCAGCAGAAGGGAATTTCGAACACTGTTGCGGTTGCTTTGAAGTGTTAGACATGTTGTCTCCGCTGTCATACCAGGACACTTAGCTGAGCTCCCATCATTTTACATTGCAATAATTGCAGCATCCCCTACTGTCTCTACTATGGTCAGTCTGCCCCCAGAAATACTAACAACTAGCAGACTGGTTTTTTGTCATGCAGAATCAAAAACAATGTGAAGTAGATTTAAGGAGAAACAGCTTTCTCTGTGTCTTTATAGACTTGTTTTATTCTTTTGAGTATGGAATGCCAGGCTCACTGAAATTGGTTTTCCTGGATGGTCATTTATGTATGAAATACAGACACATTAAACTACGAAACTGTGGAGTTTGTTCTTTCAGATGGAAATGCGTTCTTTTTGAACTGCAGAAGTACAGACAGGATTTCAAACTGACACTGTCACTTTTCTAAGATGATATATGGCTCTTCTACCTTTAGCACACCCAGACTGAAGAACCTATCTGTCAACAGGCACCACATCTATCTAATAATAAATAGTAATTATCATCAAATGCTGTACTGTATTTCATCAAAGCATGGCATAAAGATTAGCCATAGATGCCATCCCTTTTACCCTGCTATTAAGAAGCAGAAAGGAAAAGCTGAAGCACTCACTGCCTTACATCACTATGAGGAAAATGCCTTTCTTCTTCACCTCTGGGGTGAAAAGATCATTCCAGTGGCTGGAGATTTTGTCGCATCTCACTGGTCTTAACAAGATACAGCTTCCAGACATACTTGAATGAATGGGAAAGTACAACCCTCCCAGCAGTCATCTCCATCCTGTTCCAACCCTAACAGGACAAACAGATTATCTGTTTGGCTTTTTTTTTTTTCTAAAATTAGCTTTCTGGTTGATGAAAATCTTATTGGTTCTCTCCCGATTCCAGTGATGATTCTCTTCACTGGAAGAGCTGCAAAATGGATTGGGCAGATTGCCTTCATGGTTTAAAGGAAACTGAAAAACCACTTTCAGTAAAAGATAAAGTGTGCCTTTTGCCAGCTTATCATGATGAAAAACTAAAGAAGAGTTTCTTCAGGAAATTACCTGCATTCACCTATTCTCCATACAGAGCATGCAGCAGCCAGAAAAATCACCCTTATATCCAAAAGCTGTCTTTAATGTTCTAGCAGACGATCCATCAGAGCATTCAAAACTAAATTAAAATCACAAGGAGGAATAGGGGATTTAATTCTAGGATTAAGCTTTGAAGTTGCTCCCAGGAAATAAATTATTATTGGATGAGAACCAACACACCAATTATCTAGTTTACTGCTCATGCTACTGAGAGCTGCTGCAAACATCCTCAGGGATCTGCTTTACCTAGATGGTCTCATCTTTAACACAATATCCATACAAACGCAAAAGCTCAACTAATCACATGCCAAGAAACTTCCCAGCCCCCAGTATTAAAAGGGAAACTGTCCACTACAAATATACAGGGCAGTAAGTTTCAGCCACTTAAGTTCCCTGGCTTTCACCTTTTAACTTGCTTCATTGTAGATAATAGAATAGTTAATAACAGGCCATTTCTTTGCTCTATGTGTTACAGTTGGGTCAAAGTTCTAGAGTATTGGTGCTATCATAAATAAGCACATTTATTTTTCTTACGCAGAAGGCCTACATGCTAGTGAACTGGCTGATAAGCCTAATCCATTTCAATGGCTTCTAGACAAAACAATGGGACATTTCCAGCTTTTTATTTGCTATTCTACAGATTTCTTAAGGCTACCCAGAATACCTCAACTTCACTTATGCAGCTTCAAATCCTTAACGCTTTTTCAATGGGACAATGCTAAACCATGAACCACCGCCTATGAAAAGAGTAAGTAAAGTTAAATAGCTCTAAGACTGATAAAAGTGTCTGGAGCAAAAAAGTGTACAGAGAGACATCAGAGCTAATATTTCACTCAAACTAAATGCTCCCAGTTAATCTGTGCTATTATAAACTAACTTGGAACATTAAGTTTTACTGTGGGTAAAAAATCCTTCACTCTTAAAAATACATGTCTCACCACTGAGGCCAAATCTAACAGCAGCAGTGTACACAAATACTTGGTTTTCTCCTAAAGAATGTATTTTTGTTTAAATACCTTCTGACATAGAAATACTGTCACCAAAGCATCACTACTATTTTCCTCCCAAACACATGGTTCCTATCTTTTCTCCATGGATTCTTTCCAGTCCTTAACAAAGGGAAACAATGTACATAAAGCAAAGACAAAATCCCACCCACCTCCTATGCCCTCCTTCACCTGCAAGCTCTGTCAGAACTTTTGATACCATTTATTACATAGAAGTACATATGGAGAGGGTATATCCAACGAAGGGATTCACTTTAATGTCAATGTGGCAAAGAGGAGGCACTGGCTAGTGTCATCAGCTGGGCTACCTGTCAGCACAGTTCTAAAAATCCCTTAGTTCATGACATGCTAACAGCCCCTGCTTTTGTTCTGAAAAGTTCAGGATTGATAACAGCACCAAGTCTCCCTCTGTTCATCTCATTCCTCCTTCAGGTGAAGCAGATGGTATTAGAAATAACTCACCAAGAGGGTGCATGGGAAGAAATGGTAGAGAAGGAAAATATTATTCGTACTGACAAGGATTCTTAAAAAGGAGCAGCATGATGTTAGAAAAGCAGATCACTTTTCTAACACAGAAATATGGGCCTGAAAGCCTTCCTTGAAACAAAAGTATGAATGATTTCACCAGCAGGTCAAGAGCCTGTGAGCTGGAAATATTCTCACTGGGTTTGAGTTAGGTGCTCACTACAGCATTTATTGTTCATTTGCATTGACCATCTAATTTAAGACAAATGTTTTCTTTAGACACATTTTAAAGTGAAAAATCAGCTCTGTTAGCATGCAGCTATGATCCCCCAAGACAGCTCTTTGCCCGGGGGCAAACAGAAGAGAGATGTTAATGAGCTTAAAAGTAGCTCTGAAAATCGCTGTCCATGTCCAGTTGAGAGCCAGTAGCGTCAGGGTCACCTGCTCCTCTGCCCATTAATTTAGTAGTCTCATTAATTCAATAGATGGAAAAGCACGTGCTAAGCCTGAATATTCACAGTCCTGGGAGAGAATACAGCAACTGAGGTTATCTTGCTGCCCCATCACCACCACACCTTCCTGAAAAAAAGAGACCTACCCTTGGCAAATTACTTTATGCAAATGGAGATAGATTTCTTTTGCTTGAGCTGTTTCCAAGTGAGCCAGCTGACTCAATAATTCAGCCCTCTGGCTGGAAGAAACATTAATATTTCTGTCAGATGACTCTATTTTCTAAAGAAAACTGCCACCTTCTTTTCTCCTTTACTTAGACATCTAGGAAGAGGCAATAAGCAAAACACCTCTAGTACACTTCACCTGCATCTTTTAATCTACCATCAGATTGAAATGAAGGCATTTGACTCAACAGCTTTGAAGCCCAGCAGCCCATCCTTGCTCTCATGTTAGGTCTGGCCCAAACTCAAACCTCAGCATTTTAGTGGCATGCACTACCCACAGAATGTCTTATGCTCTGATGGTTTTTTTGCTTGTTTGTTTTTATTTTTTCCATACATCAGCTGTAAACCTGATGCCAAGACCAGGCCTTACTCAAATACAAGTTCTCTTTTCACCTTCACAATGATTATGAGCTCAGAGCCAGGGCTATCATCAGCTAACCAGCCTCCATTCTCCAGCAAGTCTGTATGTTCTCTCCCTGCCATGTTGCTTCCAGGATTCAAGTGTTATGTTTCTATGCCCTAGCCAGTGGGAAAATGTAAAATATGAACCCCTCCTGTGCACAGGGCAGGTCTTTTCCTCACTCCTTATAAATCACTGAATTCAGAAAAGCACATGATGTTCTGTCCCTCTTACCTCATCATCTTAAGAAAATGTCCACCTAGAACTTTGACCACACTCTGGCAACTTTCCCAGTCCAAAGACAGAGGCTGGCCATTACAGCATGGCAACACTTATTGGAAGGACAGCTTAAAGCGGCTCTCACAGTGAAAATCTGGGCTTCCTCTGGCCCTTGTAGATAGGTTTGCCTGAGTAGAGGGAAATCTGTGACTGTATTCTGTGGGTTTACAACAAGGCCATCTGTGATTTGTTGTGCCCTTTAAGTGCAAGTACCTAAGCCTCCTGTAGAGTTATGGTTGTTCCCCTGCCAAAAGAGCAGCTGGACATCTCTCCTCCAGTCCCTATGTCAGTCAGGAGTCAGAAACCTGGGCTTGATGTGCTACCAGGCTTTCTCATGCTGACAACAAGGAAACCTGCAGGCTGTTGTGGCCTTGTTGGTCATGTTCTTATCCTAGGCCAAGGACAGCCATGTGTTTTCATTCTACAATTGTAAAATTTTTGTCATAAACTGACTGGTGTCTCTTGCATTACTCAACTTTATTGGGCCCCATCTTTTGTCTAACAGCTTTGTTGTTGTAGCACAGCCACTGCAGAAAACACTGTCTCAGTGGCACAGACGACAAGTCCAGAACCTAATGAAGTAAAAGCACAGGGAAGAGTGGTATCACTAATGTCACTTTTCCCAGACATTTTTGTCTTCAAAAACATTATAGAGGGTCTGTGTCTCAGTTATATTGTTCCTTGTGGCAGCTCAGGGGATGCAGAGAGAATACAGATGCTGGGAGAGAGTAATGAAGAGAGCAGTTGTCTTGGTTTGGAAAAGACAGGTATCTGCCAGGGAAAGTTGAAGCTCCCCTTGGAATGGAGAATGTAAACCCCCTCCCTCCAAATTATTATAATTTTGCAATTAGGGGCTTTCAGGCAAAGATATGGGAACAGGAATAACAGTTCTTTACTAGGAATATTAAAAAAATACAGATGTAGTAGTACAAGAAACAAGCAAGCAAACAATCCTAGAAACCCTGACAGAGTCAGAGGTACAACCTGACACCCTGTTGGTCAGGGTGTTGGAAGCAGTCCAAAAGTAAGTCCTCCTGGAGTGGCAGATGTGGTTCTGTTGGAGTAGAGATGATCCTGAGAGAAAAGGGCCCAGTTATGGCCAGAAGGGTCCAGTCTTCCTCCAGGAATCCAGTGGAGCCAGATACCTTGTGTTCTTATGTCTCAGTTTTTATCTAGGTAGGAATGGTTGGCTCCCCCCACTGGGTGGAGCATCTCACAACAGGATGATGTAATGTGTCCTGTCCTTGGTGAGCCTTAATGGCCCATTAGCAGAAGATATCCCCCGGAGGGAGGACAGGTGATAAAAGAGATAAGAAACACTGCCCCACCTGGTTTTAACAGCTGGCCCATTATCAGAAGGCATCCACCCCCTTCTCTCCAGAGTTACAAGAGATAAAGAAAAACATCTCCCCAGCTGCTTTCAACAGATGAAATAGAATACACATTTTTGGTTCCATAACATAAGACATCAGTATTTGGCAAAACTATGGTTTTATGTCAAGGGTCATTTAGATGTCATATTAGGAGAAGGTTTTTCACCTAGAGGGTGTTTGGGCACTGGAACAGGTTCCCCAGGGAAGTGGTCACAGCACCAAGGCTGACAGAGTTCAAGAAGCATTTGGACAATACTCTCAGGCAGATGGTGTCACTCTTGGGGTATCCTGTACAGGACCAGCAGTTGGACTTGATGGTCCCTGTGGGTCCCTTCCAACTCAGCTTGTTCTGTGATTCTATGACTGGTCAATTATAACTGAATAAGTAAATTACATTCACTTCCTTTCTGCCATGGACATTTATATTACCAAAAGAGACCTTTACCTACCAGGGTTAGCATTGAAACACATAATCACGGGATGATTATATGCAGGTGCTTTTATTGAAGAGCTCTGGGAATCAGGGGTACAGACCCAAATCTGACTCTGACATTGGTTTTGAGGCGAACGTGTTTTCTACCTTGTTATATAACTATATATTAATTATTAAACCCATATTGTTCTATTGTATGCATTGATCCTATCCAAGCATGAATTCTTGTAGTTTTCATCAGGCCCTCCAAACATAGTTTCTCATGATTTTTATTGCAATTACATCGTTTCTCATGATGCTTATTACAATTAAACAATAATCATATTCAATTACCAACAATTACTTCATTTAACAATCATATCATTTATCATATGACAATCATGCAAGTACAGTTGTACATGGTCTAGTACAAACAGAGCTAAACATTTGTTTCCAAGGCCTAGGCCCCTTTCCCAGGCCTCCCCAAGCCCAACTTTTCTTTCCACGCCCCCCCACCAATCCATTCCCATGATATTAAAAACATTTTATCCCTATGCTACTAAAATTTAACCCTATACTATCACCAGGAGTCACCTGTAGCCCTGGTTTTGTGTCTGAGAAGTTTTGGTTTTCTGAAACTCTTTTCCCAGAGAGTTTCCTGTAAACAAGAGACATGTTTTTCTAACTGCAACCTTTGTTTACATTCATTTCTCTAGGAGGGTCTTCTTCTTGATGTCCCTCTGGTTTGACGAATATAATTGAAGAAGTTTGTCTTTGTTTCACCAATTGAGTTGTTCTCTGTAGAAAAGTATAAAAGGGAAGAAATTCCCATAAATAAACACAGTCATTTTCAGCCTTCTGAAGTCAGAGTCTGTGTCGTTGTGGTGTTCAGCAGCATCAGTCACACAATACTGGTGATGTGGTTGGGTTGAGCAAATTTACTTTAGCAAATCCAGTGTTGATGAAATGGCTCCTTGTTGGCCTCACTGTCTTGTGGTGTCCAGAACAGGCTATAGAAATATCAGCAAACCCTGGGATGCTGTTACATGTGACTGACTGAATTATGACAGGTCAGCAGGACCTGAAGGTCTAGTGCAATGCCCATGATCACAGAATCACAGAAATACTAGGCTGGAAAAAACCTTTTAAGATCATCAAGTCCAACACATGCCCTCCACTAGACCATGGCACCAAGTGCCACATCCAGTCTTTTTTTAAACACACCCAGGGATGGTGACTTCATCACCTCCTCAGGCTGACCATTCCAGTCCTTTATCACTCTTTCCATAAAAAACTTTTTCCTAATATCCAACCTGTATTTCCCTTGGCGCAACTTAAGACTGTGTCCTCTCGTTCTGCCAGTTGCTTCCTGGAGAAAGAGACCAACCCCCACCTGACTACAGCCCCCTTTCAGGGAGTTACAGAGAGTGATAAACTCACCTCTAAGTCTCCTTTTTTCCAGGCTAAACAACCCCAGCTCCCTCAGTCATTCCTCATAGGGTTTGTGTTCCAAGCCCCTCACCAGCCTTGTTGCCTCCTCTGGACGTGCTCAAGCTTCTCAACGTCCTTCCTAAACTGAGGGGCTCAGAACTGGACTCAGCACTCAAGGTGTGACCTCACCAGTGCCAAGTACAGGGGAAGAATGACCTCCCTGCTCCTGCTGGCCACACTGTTCCTGATACAGGCCAGGATGCCATTGGCCTTCTTGGCCACCAGGGCACACTGCTGGCTCATGTTCAGCTGCTGTCACCAGCACCCCCAGGTCCCTTTCCTCCTGGGCACTGTCCAGCCACACCATCCCCAGCCTATAGCGCTGCAGGGGGTTATTGTGGCCAAAATGCAGGACTTGGCACTTGGACTTATTAAACTTCATCTTACTGGACTCTGCCCATCCATCCAACCATTCCAAATCTGTCTGCAGAGCCCTCCTACCTTCCAACAGATGGACACACGCTCCCAGCTTAGTGTCATCTGCAAATTTACTAATGAAAGACTCAATATCCTCATCCATGTCATTAATAAAAATATTGAACAGGACTTCCCCCAGCACAGACCCCTGAGGGACACCACTGGTGACTGGCTGCCAGATGGATGCAGCACCACTCTCTGGGCCCGGCCATCCAGCCAGTTCTTAACCCAGCAAAGAATGCTCCTGTCCAAGCTGAGGGCTGCCAACTTTCCCAGAAATATGTGGAAGACAGTGTCAAAGGCCTTGCTGAAGACCAAATAGACAACACCCACAGCCTTTTCTGAATCCACTAGGTGGGTCAGCTGGTTGCAAAAGGAGACCGGGTTGGTCAAACACGACCTACCCCTCCTAAACCCATGCTGGCTGAGTCTGATACCCTGGCCATCCTATAAGTGCTGCATAATGACACTCAATACAAACTGTTCTATCCATGATGACCAGAAATAGACAGGAAGAGGTGCAAGAATTAGGACAAGCTGCATCATTTGGAATGCAGTTTGGTGGCTATGTGCTAGAAAAGTTATTGACTACAGGCAGAAAAAAGCCTGACCTGGCAATGATGACAAAGGGAACTTCTGAAGATGAAGGCATCCAATACACATCCAACATTGCCGGCATTAATGCCCATAGAGAAGGTCAAACATCCTATTCAACCATCCATTAGATCCCTATGTTACAAGGGCATAGGACTCCTTTTTCTTCATCTGGTGAGTTATCACCTCAAGCTGACAAATTGTAGAGCCATGTGCCCAGCAACTGGAAAATTCGTTTGACTAAAATTGCTAGTACTCCCTTTGGGACACTACAAGGTGTGTGGTGACATGGGGCATATCAAGATGGGATAAAAAGTGAGCACTATGACAGTGTCTACCCCTCCTGTGACAGCCTCAGTGATGACCTGAGGCTGCTGCCCATTGACAGAAGCTGATAGCTATCCCTCTGCAACCCTTGGCCTTAAAGGCTGCATGCTGACAGTCCTGGATATGTGCAAATTCACAGCACACCTACGCAGAAGATCATCACATGTATACAAGCACCTCTACCTGCTACTGCTGGTCTTACCAGATGCAGAGAACATCATGAACCTCTGGAGTATTGGTCCGTTGGTCTCCCAGAACTGATGGTCTACAGCACTGAGGCAGGAACTGTGGTCAGCCACTTGCAGCTGGGGGAAAAAAAAAAAATCTATATAGTGCCTCAAAAAAACAAGGGGGCCAGAATTGCTTTTTCTCTCTGCCCAGATATACTGGGTCCCAGAGTTGAGAATAGACAGGTTTCTGGAAAAGGCCTTGGTCCCATACCAGGTCCCCACCAGAAGAAAAGCCAGCAGCCCACGTCATAGGACCTCTGACAAAAAGCATGCAATAGGATAAGATGACCGGGGCTGGGTGCAGGCATCCAGGTAACATAAAGTTAACAGTTGAGTTCAACCTATTCTCTGTTCCTCAGGCTGTTCCCACTGTCTCCCTCAGCGTTTATCCATGTAGTGGTTTCATGTTTGCCAATTTCTGTTTCCAAAAATTAGTGTAATAGTCTGAGTTCCCATTGGAATTATTTACTCTTTTTCTGCTGTGAGATAGGATTATGAGAAAAAGCAGGCTTAAACTTAAAAGGTATAAAGACATGTTTATTGACACAACTACAAGAGAGAAGAAATTAATAAGAGTCAGAATAAAACCTTCAAAACACTTCCCACTCTCCCAACATCTTCTTTTCTTTCTCACAGACAACACATAAAGACAAACTCTCAACTCTATGTCAGTACCACTTATAAAATAGTCTTTCATCAGTCCATTTAGAGAAAGAAGTCTCTTTTGGTCTGTTATGATAACTTTCCATAAGAAAGAACACTCCACTTGTGGCTTTTAACTCTCACAATAACAGCCACCTGGGGAAATCTGCAGTCGTGAAAACCCTCCCATATCTTGCAGCCTTTCCTGTGGCTGCATATGGGCCATGAAGTTCATTGGGGTATCATTTTAAAGATGAATGGTTCGAAATGCAAAGATTTTTCTTCATCAGTCCCTAAAACCATCTCCATCTCTAGAAATAGAGGTCTTCTTTTTTTCCCTGGGGGCAGAGGGATTCATATCACTTTATCTTACTCTGTTCAAGCTTCTCATAAGATCACAGCTACTTCAATATTTACTTAGTCCATCACAAATACCTTTGCTCAAATCTACAATCTGAATACTCTCATCATCTCCCCAAAGCATATTTTTCCACAGTTTAAAGGGATATTCAAGCATATTACAGTCTGTTACCATGGCTCACAAAAGTCTTTCAGCCCAAAAACCAAGGCATCTTCTCTGTCACTTAATCTAAAATGTCACTCTTTTATTGACCCTGATATCTTCATATTGTTTCTTTACATGTCTCACTCTGGCATTTCTAAAAGGAAAAAGGACAGTGCTTTGCAAGTTTCATCTGTGCAGTGAAAGAGTTAACTCTTGCCTAGGTCTCTCCCTCTTAGGCTGAGGCTCACAATGTTAGATTTCAAAGCTGCACTGCGGGGAGGGGCCCAGAAGCAGTGACCAGGATCTCAGTAGCTAGGCTGGTGGATGTCTCCCCCCGACCCCTCCATGACATTGGCAGGGGGCCCAGACCAGCCTGGGCTCGGAGCTGCTCCCGAGGGCCTGGGGGACATCTCCCTCGGCCCAGCCGGCAGCAGGGCACACCTTAGGGTCAGCTAGATATTAGTAGCTGCAGCCTCCCCTTCCCCCATCCAGCAGCTGCTGGGGCCCAGGGGCTAGACCAAGTGGAGTGGCTAGTACAGTGGAGTGGTGAGGGCTTGGCCCAGCTCCACCCGCTGCATGGAGCAGGCCAGGCCAGTCATTACCTGCTGGCAGGTTGAATGGCAAAGAGGGAAATTCCCAAGATTCTCTGATTTTTAACCCATGTAGTCTGGAGGCATTTCTAACTCTCTAATTGGTTGATCAAGCTGTCAATGTTTTGCTATAACTTCTTTGGAAAAAAAATCACTTTCTGTGCTAAACCAGTACAATCCCCAAAAAATGCAAACTGAGAATTTTTCCTTTCTGAGCATACTAAAAAAAGACTAGGAGACCATAACAGCTGCAGAGAAGTCTGACTTCAACCGTCCAAATGTTGCGGCACAGCTGGTCTTGTAGCTGAACACAATAAAGTTGTTCTGGTCAGAACAACTCCAATTCAGCTAACCTGCCTTGTTCTAAAAACAAGTCCCTGGCTTAACAATGGAACTCATACAGGGACCTCAGCCAATCATGTTCAGTCCAGAGGGCAGACATATCACTGGTCAAGGAGCTGGGCGGTGTTAAAACCCAGACCAATCAGTTGTCTGGACCTGGGAGTTTTGAACCCACTATATAAGAAGGATTCAAACAATAAAACGTGCTGTTGTCTGATGACCTTCGGTGTGTACTGTGCCATGTGCCTGTCTCCAACCCACGACCTCACGTAACACTTAGTGCCCCCGTGTGAGGAAAGCATCCATTTCTGTGTTCAGAGCAGGGGAGACCAAAAAAGCGACATAGAAGCCAGAGAAAAGCTGCAATAATACAGCAAGCAGAGCTGTTTGCAGTGGAAAACTGCTCAAATTCCTTTGTACTTACCCTGAAAATAGAAGAAAACAACCATCAGAGCCATGGGGAGATGGATCTCTGTGCAGGAACATCCAACTTTGAAGGTATGGTCGCTTCTTTCAGAAGAATGGGAGACAGAATATGATCAAGAGGCATTGTTAGCCTTACTAACTTGGACTAAGAACATGCATTGGACAAAACTAAAGAGGCTGCCCTTGATTTGAAAGCCCCTGCAACCCTGCCAAAACCAGCTCCAGCCTCATTGATGTTCTGAGTTAAAACCATCCCCACTCAAGACCTGGAAATCTTCTAGGTGGAGGTAAAACAAAAAGTGATATAATGTGGGGATATAGAGGGTCTGAACTAATATCTTATCCATGTATTCATCATCATCATCATAAGACTGGCAGCAGGGAGGGAGCAACTGCAGCATTCCCCGTTATACGAGGTAATGGCATAACACCCAACAAGTATGTTCACTTTAACTAGCAAATCCTTTCAGAGCTATGCCAACTGGCTGCTAAACATGGGCTAGGGTCGCCTGCTGCTGCAAATATATTTGGATTTATAACTGCTAGTGAATTAACCCCCTGTGATATGAAGCAAATTGCAAAATTGCTCTGTACTTCAGTGCAACATATGATGTTGGAATCAGCCTGAAGGTCTTATGCAGAAGACCAGGGACTACAAAATTCAAGAGCTTTGCAGCAGGATGCATTTTGGGGTGGGGATTTCTCAACTTATGGGACTACCCCCCCCACGGAAGACCCGCAAACCCAAGCATGCCTGAACCCCTTAATCCTAGCCCAAGCAAAGGACATAGCAATGTGAGCTCTAGTAAAAATTACAAATATGTCTGTGCACACCCAAAGTTATTCAAGTATAAAACAAAACCCCAACAAATTATATCTGCAATTCATAGAACATTCACAAGATGATACGGAAAAACAGATAGCAAACAGCAAAGCAAGGAGCCAATTAATACTACAGTTAGCATGAGATAATGGAAACAAGGACTGTAGAAAAATTATAGATGCATTACCTAAGAGAATCCATCCCTAGGGGATATGATAAATGCATGTGATAAGGTTGGGACTGGATCTCACAACATGGATATGTTAACTAATACTATTACATTTGCTGTTAAACATCCCATTGCTACAAATGTGGACAACAAAGTCATGTGAAGGCAAACTGTCCACACCAGTCCATACCACAGGAGACACTTCAAGAGCAGAGGGGTATAACTGGTTACGGCGCTTAGGAACGAGGCAGGGAGTGCATCAGTGAAGGCTGCGTGGAGCTCTTGCAGGCAAGAGACCACACCTTTATTTTCTGACTCCTTTTGTACATTTTACAAGTTGCCCACCCCAGAGGTGGGACCCTTGGGAACCACTGGTCATTTTCCAGAGACCATCACCGAAGCCCCTCCTCTGGGAACAAATGTGGGAGCTTCAGTGGTTTACAGAAGATGACCTTGTGCATCAATACCGTGCCTGGGAACAGAGTTCCCAAAACCAAAACAAGCAGGCACGAAAGCATGGCAACAGAGGGGTATGAATCAATGTGGAAGATTTGGACATGCGACCAAGGTGTGCAAGTCCAAATTTCATATTAATGGTCAATTTCTCAAGAACCAGGGAAACGGGAAACTGAGCATGAAAGGAAAATGTATGACAACACAAGTATTTTCCTACCCTCTGGTACAAGCCTGTGTGACCAACTCACAGCCGGAACAAGAGGATCAGCTGGCATGGATGTATCCACCTCAATCCCAATAACCATAAACTCATTACAGGTACATAAAGTCCCTCTTGAAGCCCAGGGCCTATAGGGAAAGGACTGAGCTTTTAGGAAGATCCAGTGCCACACTGCAAGGTATGGTTGTGCACCCTGGTGTCATAGATGCCAATTTTACAGGACAAATACAAGCCATGGTAACAAGCCCTACTTCACCCATAACTATCCCTGCTAAAACCAGAATTGCTCAACTCATTCCTTTTAAGTCTACTGTCCCCAAAACAGATTCTAGGGGGCGAGGAGACCAAGGCTTCGGATCAAAAGGAGAGCTTCATGTGTGCTGGACTCAGGTCATAGGTGATCAAAGACCTAATATGGTTTGTACTGTTACGATGCCTCTAGCAAAGCCTTTGCAGATAAAGGTCAGATTGACACAGGCGCATATCACCATCATCTTCACCCACATTTGGCCTCCATTGTGGCCCACCAAGCCTGTGGGATCTGCTGTTGCTGGCCTCGGAGGGACCACATAGAGCTGTTTGAGCAGCAAATCTGTTTTGGTAAAAAATCCTGACAGACAAACAACTGCCATTCGACCTCACATCACTGCAGCACCACTTAACCTGTGGGGGAGGGATGCGATGCCGGTGTTCTTCAGCCCAGCTAGCTCCTGGCACCGTTGCCAGGAGTGGAGTGCCCTCAGAAAGCCGCACAATCCGGGGTGCAGCTGTAGGGCACAGTTGCTCTATAGCACAGGTGGCATGGGACAAGGGCAGGGACAAGGAACAGGGAGAGGCCTTCTGTATGATTTCCAAAGGTGTTTATTCCCTGGAGGGTCAGGGACAGAAAAAGGCACAGAACCTGGGCTTGCAGGGGTTTACAGGTGGGGGAGTCTTGGGAGAGGATACAATTTCCAACCAATAAGGGTGACATGGGGGAGGAACACAAGGCGGGGAGTACAATGCAGAGACCAATGAAAGAAGATAAGGGGAGGTAACAGTTTAAACTAACCACTAGGGTGTTGAAGGTTGGGGGATTGACAGGGAAGGGTCTAGAAGAAGGGGCAGGGTTAGGGAAGGATTCTGTAGGAGGAGGGAAGGGCAGGTCTAGGGAAGATAGACAACCAGGGCAAAGCCAACAATACAGGGGGAAACAAACAATCCATTAGAGATAAAATACACTATAACAATACAAAATAGGGGAGGGGGGTGTATAAAACTGACCATTAAAACTGAGCTGCAATTGGAAACACAATAAAAACACACCACAACATCAGAGGGATGTTCTGTCTGCATAGTGAGTTCAGGTGGGGACAGAATTTTAACAGAGGCCACTATGTTAGATGTCATAAGGTATCTTGCATTTGCTCTAAAAATGGCTTACTATTCAACCTATGTAGGTACCACAGCAGTCCCTCATAAAGGATAAACTAGACACCCTAAAAACTCTGGTACAGAAACAACTGGTTCAAGGCCACATAGAATCATCTATGGCCCTTGGAACACCCCGGTATTTGTTATAAAAAAGAAGTCTTGAAAATGGAGGCAACTCCATGACCTAAGATGAATTAACTCTATGACGGAGATCATGGGCATCCTCCAGCCTGGTATGCCATCTCCTACAATGATACCTGCCTCCTGGGACATCCTGATTGTAGACTTGAAAGACTGGTTTTTTCACTATTCCATTGCACCCCAAAGATACCCCAAAGTTTGTTTTTACAATACCTTCCATTAATTAACGCAGCACCAATGCAATGTTATCAATGGAGAGTACTTCCCCAAGGCATGAAAAACAGCCCCACAATTTGTCAATAGTATGTTGCACAGGCACTCCCATCAGCGAGAGAACAATTTCTGAGGGCATACTATTATGGCAATGACATTTTAATTGCAACCAAACCAAAAAATAACTCTCACAGATCCAGCCAAGCCTGCTGCAAGCCTTAAAAATATTTGGGCTGCAGGTTGTACCAGAGAAGGTGCAGCAGCAAGCACCCTGGAAATATTTGGGACTCAAAATAATGAACCAGACCATACAGCTGCAAACAATTCAGTTTTCAACCAAAATTCTGACTTTAAACAATGCACAAAAACTTTTGGGTACCATTAACTGGGTCAGACCTTAGGACTGACCAATTCACAATTAGCACCCTTATTTGACCTCCTAAAAGGTGATCCTGAATTAACTTCCCCCAGAAAATTAACCCCAGAGGCAAAAGCTGCTCTTGAAACAGTAGAGCAAGCTATCACAGACAGACAAGTCCACCAGATATGCCCAGAGGTGTCTATCACTGTATTTATTCTCATTATTAATCTTCATCCTACTGGTATTATTGGACACTGGAATACACACTGGCCTGATTCTTTGCACATTTTAGAGTGGATGTTTTTGC
Source organism: Phylloscopus trochilus trochilus (assembly GCA_016584745.2). Taxonomy (NCBI): domain Eukaryota; kingdom Metazoa; phylum Chordata; class Aves; order Passeriformes; family Phylloscopidae; genus Phylloscopus; species Phylloscopus trochilus. The sequence goes on from WQNJ02000016.1 coordinate 49,732,209, forward strand.
CTCACCAACCAGAAAAGATGGCACCCACCGTCTTTGAACTAATTGCACAATTAATTATCAAACGTCGTCACAGGTTTTTACAACTGAATGCTAGAGATCCTTCAAAAATTATTATTCCTCTGACACAAGAGCAGTTCAAGTGGTGTCTTGCCAACAGTACAGCCTTGCAAAGTGCTTTGCAAAAAATTTCTGGACAAATCACTTACCATTTACCAAGCCATAAATTGCTGAAGTTAAGTAGGGAAACTGCACTCTGTCTAAAACCTCTAAATAGTCAAACACCATTAAAGGGTGTTACAGTGTTTAGCATTGGTTCTGGGAAAACAGGAAAGGCCATGTAACATGTCAAAAGAGGAAGGTGAGTGGCAAATGGATCACCGCAGTTAGTAGAACTCCATGCTGTGTCTGTGGCTTTCCCCATACTCCTCTAAATGTTGTGACTGACTCTCCCTATGTGTCTGATATCTCACAGAGATTCTTAGAACAACTTGTGCACCTACCTCACAAAAATCTCGGACTCTTGAAGTGACAGCTCATTTAAGGATTCTGTTTGTTTACAAACTGTTTTTTCTGTTTACAAATTGTTTTTTCTGGTAGTTGGGGTTTTTCTAATGGTTCTAAGGGTTAAATGGTTTCTTGGTTTTAGTGTTAAGTTGTAACTTATAAGTAGTTAACCTATGGCATGTTAGTCTTAGGGATTGTGATCTCACCTGACAGCTCCTGGAAGCGAATGCTGCAATTCCAGTGGTACATGGGAAAGATTGCTGGCTGAGGAGAATTGGGTTTGTCAAAAATCTCATTCAAATTAGACCCATGCTGTCATAGGTCTGTCACCCTGTCTGCAAAGGGCCCTTGCAGGTAGGATAACAGAGAGCACTTTGCATTTTTAGGAAAAACAAAGGGAGGAATTCTCACGGCACAGCTGGTCTTGTAGCTGAACAAAATAAATCTGGTCAGAACAACTCCAATTCAACTAACCTGCCTTGTTCTAAAAACAAGTCCCTGGTTTAACAATGGAACTCATACAGGGACCTCAGCCAATCATGTTCAGTCCAGAGGGCAGACATATCACTGGTCAAGGAGCTGGGCGGTGTTAAAACCCAGACCAATCAGTTGTCTGGATCTGGGAGTTTTGAACCCACTATATAAGAAGGATCCAAACAATAAAATGTGTTGTTTGCTGATGACCCTTGGTGTGTACTGTGCCGTGTGCCTGTCTCCAACCCACGGCCTCATGTAACATCCAAACATGTAAATCTTCTGGGAAGAAGTGAAGAGGGCTGTGCAAGTGGCTGCAGGAATCTCCATCTGAAATGGCCATACTTGGTAGAGGGCACTAGATACAAGTGGACAATTCTGGTCACCTGATGCTGCAGGCGGTATTGAGTAGATCTCCACCACACAGGATACCACTGTTTCAAAACCCAGTGATCTGAAAGGACAGCTTACCTGAGAGGCACTGGTGCACTTGAACACGGTGCTGACATGGAGCAGAGTTAGGTATCTCCTGACTGGTAAGGCAATGAGCAGGGAAACTGGTTATGATCATCTGCTTCTACAGTAATCCAGGAAACAAGTCCTTAGGCACACTAGCCTAAGGACTTGACTAGTTGTAAATAAACCAGCTCACACAACTATAAACTGAGTTGTATGATTTCTTTGCTTTATGAAAACAGCATGATGAGATCACTGATCCTGGGATAACTTCCTGGGACACAGAAGAACAATACTAGGCTAATGACAACCCCATTGTCCTAGGGTGATTTTATTATGCTTGTATCCCCAATCGTCTGTTCTGTTTGTTCTGTATATTGAGTTCTGTACCTTTAAGACTTGTTCTGAGAGCAAAGTGGGGAAAGAAGAAGTGTGGAGTTTGTTTTGAGAAAAACTGCTTGAACCCCACACATTCCTTCTCCTGGACTGTGCTCGTCTGAGACACAGACAGCAGCGGGACAGAGATCTCTTTGTTTTTTTAGTTTTAGCTAGCTGAATCTGAGAAGCTCCCTGGACTGGTTTGGGGGTTTTTTTGGTTGTTTGTTTGTTTGTTTGTTTGTTTCCTTTTTCTTAGGACTGTTTAAACCTGCTCTGGACTGAAAAGCCCAGAGAGACACTGGGAGCTCGCACCTGCGGCCCACCAGAGCCTGGACCTCCAGAGGGACTGATAAGAGACTGAGCAAGCTGAGCTACCCACTTTCTGAATTTACCATCTCACTTCAGAGCAATGAAAGGTTTTATTGTTTCATATTATTCATTCTTTATGCTTGTGGGCACTTTGGTTGTTGGATAAATAGGGTTTTTTTCAACTTTTCTCCAAGGAAGTTCTTTCCCAGACCAGTTGGGGTAGGGACTGTTTGGATTTGCTTCCCAAAGGGATCCCATTCAGGGGTTCTGTCCCAAATTTGCTCTAAACCAGGACATCCATCCTCCCAAACTGTCATCAGGATCTGCATTGTTCTTCTCTACCAGTACCTCTACTGCATAGAACTGAAATAACTGATCACACAATCTAGCTGTATGATAGCAAGAATCTTGCATATGTACAGATGATAAATGTCCCCTGGGATTACTGCTCAAAAGATCACTTTCAGAGTTTTCATCGGAACGGACTGTCTCCTTAAAAATCTGCTCTTTCTTCTGAAGTCTGACAGTTCTGCTTGGTGCCTCTGTGTGCTACAATGAAAGAAGTATAATCTCCTTAGAGGGGGTGAATAGGAACAACTGGTTTTGGTATTAACTACATATCTGACTGTCGTTGCATCTGTGATATTTTTGTTTTCAAGTTTCTCTTGATGGCTGCAAAGGTTGGGAACTGCAGAGGTGCTGTATTGTCTATGGGCATCTTACAGCACAGAGACAAAGTAACAGCAGCCCCTCCTCACCATTGCACAGTTATAGGATCACAATATAATTCAAGCTGGGAGGGGCTTCAGGAGGCTCTTGTCCAATCTCCTGCTCAAAACAGGGTCAGTTGTGAGACCAGAACATATTGCTTAGGTCTTTACCCAGATGAGTCTTGAAAATATCCAGGGATGAATGTCACTCTGATATTTCAGCCTTCTGATGTTTTCATAGTTTCTGAATTATTTCTCATGCGAGTATTATAAATAGAAGTAATGTTTATGGTAAATACGAGTATGTTTTTCATTCCTCTTCTGAGGAAGGAACCATTGATGGACTTTTGGTTTGACCAGTGTGATTGGAGAGGTGGCAATCTCATTCTCCAATCCATGGTCTGGGTGTAAATACCATATAATTGGAGTCACACAGAAAAAAGGTTAGAAGGTCTTGCCCTGTCAACTGAAACAGAGTCCATGTCTTCCTTTCATGTCCTATTGTGACAGATGAAGACTGCCCAGCCTCTCTGGGCAATCTGTCCCACTGCCTTCCTGTCCTCAGTCAATTCCTGCAGAAGCATGGAAGTATGCCCCACAGGGTCTTTGAGCCCAAAATTCTGAAAAAGACCATGTTGGCTGGACAGATAGCCCCCTTGTTTACCGACATGCCTTCACAAGGGCATGAGGAGGCCTGCTCCAGAATCCTCACATATTCACGTTCCACGTATCTTTTCAAAATTCTGGTCGGTACCAAGACAGGGTGCCCATCCTCCTGCCTCCTGTCACCTGCTTTGCCCACATCCCTGTACAGCATCAAGATGCTCATCAGCTCCCTATCTCCACTGTGGTTATTGTACCCACCCTTGTCCCCCAGCTCCCCCTTCTCCTGACAGTGAGTATTCACCAAAGGGTCCCATCCTCGGATATTGTATCTGAATGGTGACAACGGGGTTGCCAAGTGACATGAATCCTCCAAGCAACCAACCATGGCAGATCACAGCAATCTGTTGCAAACGCATTCCAAAGCATGTGGGTCTGACACCATTTTGTCTCTTAGCATCTCTTCCATCCAGCCATAGCTCAGTTCCACTCAGATCCATCCTCTTCCCTCATCAATCAAGATGCTCATCCCAAGCACTCCTGCCATTTCCAACATAAATTATAATTCTATGCAATATACTAAAGGTCAGCTCCCTCTCATCAGACCAAGACAAATGACTGAAGTGTCCACTACCTGCCTTAAGTCCTCCTTCCACTCCCCAGGATTGTTGCAACACACAGAATATTTCCTCCAGCCTCATCCCAGTCTTTCAGATGAAGCAAAATGTTTATATCTGCCTTTGGAAACATACCTTGTCCTTGCAAATCTTCAGCAGATACAATGACATGATCATCCTAGGGAGGACAGTGGTTCAACCAGCCACCAGAGCCACAGGGCAGGCAGACCCCAGTGGCCACTTTCAGAACAAATTCCTCAGCGGCTGTAAACCACAAAGGCAGGAGACAAAGACTCAACAGCAAGATCCACAAGTGACTATTTGCTACTCTTCGTTCTCTCTCTTCTGCTTTTCTTCAGGTGCCAGTCACAGCACCTCCTGGGACCAACACTAGTGACTCCCAAACACCAAATCCCTTGTCTCACAATCACATAATTTCCTGTACAAGGGAGATGGAGACAGATGGTCATTTCTGTGTTTCACTCTACTGGAGTTTTTCAGCAGATACTGTGAGCAAATGAGAGGCAGTAAACTCTTGGAAGGCACTCATGGCACTCAGGAGAAATTGAAGGGTTGGCCTTGCTGCCCGTAATCAGCTGAGTTTAGAGGGGTAGGAAACGTCAAGATGAGCCAACTGCTGTCTTCACTCCGCACAGCTGAGAAAGAGGCTCCCAAGGCTGCCTTGGGCAATCTCAGAAGTCACCGCAGGATAAGGCTGAGCTCAGGGGCTTGCATGCTGACATCATTAGCCTGGGATGTGTAGCCTTACGAGGGCAGCCCCAATAACTAAAGGGCACAGTGTTTTTACCAGGAGTATCACCATTAGGGACTGGGATCACCTCCCATGGTTTGCTCCAAGTTGACCATGTAGGGACAGAAGACTTAGTGGCCACTTCTTTCCAATGCACATTTCCTTTTGTCCTGAGAGACTTGGAGAAGGATGTTGGTTTCCAAATTGATTGTTGGGTTTGACAGGGCATCAGTTTTGACTGCTCCCTGATACAGTACATTAGAAAATCCTAATTGTGGCATATAATGATGCCATTAATCAGCCCATGTGCACTAGTTTGCTGATAGGAATTCCAGATTTGGTCTGTCCAGACCTAAGCAACATATATCCACCTCCATCGCCATTGGCTGTACAGCCATGCCCTTGTAAAGATGTATTTTAACCAAAGCTAGCTGAAAGGGTACAGATTAAGTAAATCGATCCTCCCACAAAAAGAGGCCGCATAGACTTCATTAAATTGATAACTGGGCCAACCTGAACTAAACTAGTGCAAATTTGGGTATAGACAAAACTTTATTTTTCTTACTAAAATCATTAACTAATCCAAGCTTTGATTGGCATTAACTGTGTGATAACAGAAATGAATACTCAGTCGCATCTTCTAGTGTCTCTGTCTCTATCTGGCCCCAAAGATAATACTTGCAAGAGCTGGACACGGTCCTGAGCATGCTCTCAGAACCAGTATTTATTGTGTTCTTGCCTGAAGCCCAAAGGACTCAGTAAAATTGCTGCTTTTTCCATAAAAATAACTTTATGGAAGCATCTATACAACCATTCCTCATGGAGGAATTTGAGCAAGTCCTGCTCTTACAGAGAAGCTATCATTTCTGAAGAAGCAGCAGTTAACCAAATAATTCTGTTCCAGCATCTCATCTATGGACCCTATATAGGGATGATGGTATTATCCTATTTTTCTTTCTCAGCTAGTTAATAGGAAATCCCCTTTCAAAGGCAATTTCCATTTTAAATCACCCACATTAAGAGAGACATGTTTAATACCAAAAAATCCGCTTTCTTAAAAGAGACAGAAGCCAGGCTCATTGGCTGACTAAATCCTCTACCCCACCCCCATTCCTGCCTTGCAATCTGTAGATCTCACAGAAGGGTGATCTAAGACAGCTGTAGTTAGCTAGCTACACTTCTGAGCACTAAGCTGCTCCTTGCTTTTTATTCACTCTGTGCCAAACCAAGGTCACAGGAACACGAGGAGCTAAAAGACTCCTCTTGCATCCAGAATTGCAGCCATAGATGCTTAGAGGCTGGGTTTCCACACACCTCCCATGGGAGCCACTCCTTACATCAGTCTCCCACTACAAGTCAGTGTGGGGTAAGTGCTATCTAAAGCCTCTGCAGATGAAATTACTTTTTCTCCTCAAAGTTTTTTGTAGAACACCAAGGAGAACCAGCTACCAATTCCCAGAGGGATCATGGTGCTCAAAACACATGCCCTAAGGGTCCCTCCTCATCTATGGGGACCCTACTCTATCTTCACCAGTGCTTCTCTTATCCAGAGGGATTTCTAGTCTAATTGCTCTTGCAGACAGTTATACCACACCTTTGGCAGAGAAGCAGGTGGCAGCCTTTCCAGGTCTCTTGTGTGCCTAAAGCTGCAGCCAGCAGTGTGGGCAATGCTAAGGCAATACTCCATCCTAAGCCAGAGAATGGTGACTTCAAAGGACCCCCACAAGGTCAGGGCTGCGGTGGCATAGGTAACTCACTTGTCTGACAGGAAGGGACACAGCAAAATGAAATCCCTGTTGCTTCCCCCTGCTGTGACAAGTAAAAGGAGCAAAATTTGTAAAGTAAGATAAGCTTAGGAGGGAAAAAAGCAAAACCAAGTCACAGCAGAAAATCTTGGTCTGCCTGCTCTTAGTGCTGCCAAGTACTGCCCCAAAGCCACTCATGTGATTTTCCCCTGCCTCATCACACAGCTCCCATAGCCAGACCTTCTGCTGGCAGGTGTAATGCTGTGTCCGTGCAATGGCCTCTCATGGGAGACAACAGCCAGCTCCCTTCATTGAGATGAGATTGTGACACAGCAGTTGGAATCCTGAAAATTACTTTGAAATCTTCTATCTGAAGCACATATAGTTCAGAATGCATTTTTCCAGTTGGAAGTTTGAACTATTTTGAACAGGCTCCAGCTCTGCAAGCACCCCTACAGGCAGTGTAGTCATGCACAGGCATGCCAAAACTGCATCAACATCAGCAAGTACCTGCCTGTGTGCCTGTATGAAGTAGGGCCCCTCTGAGAGATGAGACTGAGCCCAGTGACCAAGGAGGGCCCTTCATCAATGTCCCAACCCTGCAGCAGGACCCTTACAATCAGATCCTTCTCTTCCAGGATCACTGCTCCAACAAAGCCTGTTGATAGAGAAACATTCCAGAAAGAAGTTTATTTATTTAAGGAGCATAAGAGTAAGAAGAGAAGACTCCTGTTTTGTGGTTTATTGTTTAAAGAACCTTGCCCTCATTTTGCTCCATGAGTCTGTAGCTGACTGGGCACTGCTAAGCAGCAAGGACAGTTCTTCCACTGTGGGAAACCACCCTGCCTTTACTGGAGCAGGAAGCCATCCTCTTCCTCCCCTCCCTCTTTCCAGTCTAGACAGCATGGATAATTATACCTCTTTCTATGCTCTGCTTATCCAAAATGCTATTTCTTAAACAATTCCATAAACACAGACAAGAGCACTTTGCTTTCAATCTTGTACTTATTTTCCACCTGATAATAAGATCCATTTCTTGACCTGAGAGTGCATAAACATTAAAAAAAATACTTAATCCTGTAGTCAATGGAGAGAAGGAGGAGGAACAAAAACATGAGTTGGGGGACCTTCATGGCTTTCTGCTCTGCAGCTTGTCATAATAGATCATAGCAGTCAGGTTACATTACAACACAAGACCAATGAATGATATGTAGATCAGAGTAAAGCATACAAAGATTAATATAAATTTTATGCAACAGCTTGCTTAAATAATGCTTCTAGGGAAAAATAAATTAGGGAAACAGTGGGAGGGAGAGCATGCAATCCTTGTTTTCTGTTATTCCAAGACAATTTTAACCTGTTCAGTGGACAAAACATCTTGCTTGACCAAAATATTTTTTGCTTTAAAAAGACAAATTAGTACCCTAAGTAACTTCTACCATGCCCCAGGGTGGAGTTAGGTGCATGCTAGAATATTCCTATCTGTCTGTATCTGCATTGAACTGTTAAGCAGATGCTCACTGAGGAGAAAATAGACTGCAATAAACTGGCACTGACATAGATCTGAATTGCTGGAACTGCTATAGAGATGAAATTCATTTAAGAAATGTGGTTTCCATTTCCATTTTCCTTTAATAAAAAGCTATTGAAACATTAAAAATATCTACTATTTCAAGCAGCATGCTATACACATAAGTAAGAGAAGAAATGGATTTCATTTCATTATGTAAAATGTAATACAGCCCAATACTGCACCTCATGGAAGAGCCAAATTAAAGTCCTTTTTCAGAGCAAGGAGCAAATCCTGTTCTCATTTACAGAACTGACCAACAGTTAAGGTCCATTTTCAAAGCCATAGTCTTTGGCTTTGTATGAGGACACACCACAGACCCCAACAGGAGAACGGCAGAAGGGAAAGACAAGAGCATACAGTGCAACACACCCAAGTGGAGATCTCTAGCTATGCTGACAGTATACTGCCCTTCCTCCCTTGATCAATCTCCTCTCTGGTCTTACTCTCAGTGCTCTATTCCAGTCACTGTGCAGTGTGAGTCAATACACTCTCGTCACTTTAGCACTGCTTTCGCAGAATGGCGCAAAATCCTAAAGCAGCCGATTCCTTGATCTTCATGCAAATCTCCCCAAGTTCTGCCCTGACTGCTTCAATAGTATGTAATGAGCTCCTGTCCTGTGCAATGAATAGTCATGACAAAACCCAAAAATTACACAGATAAATAATTGACTTCTCTCATGATACTGAGAACAGTAATTATTCTGCCAAATTAACCTGCCTCCAAATCAAGCCTTTGGTTCTGCACTCTAGGAAGATTTAAGAGTATGAATTTGAAGTACCCTTAGTAGTCAGATGAGATCAGAAGTGTTGCCCTGTTCTTCTGAAGTTTTTCTAAAGTTCTTCTCAGCCTTCTGATGTTTACTTTTTGAGATGGAGTTTCTCACGCACTTTTTATGTAAATAATGATTGTTTTGTGTTCCTTTCTGGAGGAGGAGAGAATTGATGGACTGTTGGGTTGACCAGTGTGGTTGGAGAGGACAATTTTCATCCTCCAATCCATGTTCACTGTTGGAATTCTATAAATGTTGAGGTCTGTAAATAAACTGCCCCCTTTTTTGCCTTGGGCATCTCAGTGCATGAGTGTTGTTCTTTTATGTCGTATTGCGACACAGAAGCAGGAGTGGAAAGCTATAATGGAGAGCTATATGCCCCTCCCCTACCCCTATGTAAGCCAGGCTGACAGCTCCAGAGCTGGTGGTTGTCACACCAGCCTTCTAGAGATCTGTGAAACCTGAACAGATACAGCACCCTAAATGTTTGTCATAATGTACCAAAAAGAAACATTGCCATGCGAAGGTAATAGATGATCAGGTATTCTTTAACAATGTGACCAAAGTTCATCGTGGACACTATAAATTCCTGCATAATTTCAACTCTGAAGAAAAATCTGAAGAGTTTTAAATACCATTTTTTACTGGCTATTACTCCCCCACACACACACTTCACCTTGTATATTTCTCCTAGGAGACATTAGCATCTCAGTGCCCAAGTCTCATTTCTTTCTGGTCCCTTGTATTCACTGCCTTTCACCACCCTGTTGTAAGAGAAACACGGTCCAAGGTGAAACTCATCCTTGTTGCTGCAGAAGGTTTCCAGGTCACTAGCAGAGAATGGCAAGCCAGAACTAGCAAGAACATCAAGACTGCCAGAAAATTAACATGAGGCTCATAGCTATACTGAGTTTTTTGGTCTCTGGGAAGAAGCTAAGCAGCCATTTCATTATAGCCACACTTTGAACACTCTTGCAAGTGGTGTAAGGAAAGCCAAAAAAGTACCAGCACTCTTTTCAATAATGCCTTTGTATTTGTGATGGAGAAGAGGAAAGTGCTGCCTTTGGGGGTGGTTCCTGATACAAGACCCTTTAGGTTCTCAGGGAGCAGAAGGGGCAGGCTGCTCCCCAAGAAAAAGCGAGAAAAGCTGGCCACTGCAGGACCACACCATCACCAACATAGGCACAGCATCTGAGCAAAGCCAGTACAGCAGTCACCTTACAACCACAAATCAAGTCCAAGGTCAGTCCAGGAAACACAAGATTCATCAAAGCTGTGCTGCTCACTACACAGCTCAGGCTCAGAGCAAATGAGGCTAGAGGGCATCCCCAGGCCAAGGAGCAGTAAGGGTGAATGGGTGGGGTTCCAGGTGAGATGCTCAGGGCAATTGCAGCCCACCAGAGCAGTGGGGCTTGACAGCAGCTTGCAATACTCAGTTTCCTGTGTCAGGGCCATGAGTCAGCTTCCATGGCTGCTGCTCCAAGTTTTTCACCTAGCAACAAGACAGATGGATGGATGGGGGGATGTTAGGAGAGATGTTGAAGAAAAATTAGATGAGAAAGACAGAAATTAAATTGTCAGAGAGATTAAGAGAAAGATGTGGTTCCTGAATCTACTTGAGCTTCTAAAGGACAAGGTTCATGAGTAGCAGAGTCCCTTCTGCACTTCAGCCTTCCTGGGAAAGTATGAACACCTCTCATGGGGTGAGGGACACATCCAGCTACCTCTTGAGCCCCACTGCAGATCTGTGGACTCCTGTGCTTTGTTCTGCATGTCAAAAGCTCTGCACCAGCTCATCTATGACCAAAGGCTTTGTTATTTGCAGTGCATGAGCTTACCCTGATTCTGCTTCTCACCAGCCAGCACAAAGTGCTCTGTCAAGGGGTAGCCACGAGGCAGTTCTCGCCATGCCCACTGAGGAATGACAAGCGAGAGCTACCACAGCTGATTTTCAGTTCGTTGAACTGAAGCCACTGGGAGGGTTGGAAGGCATGACACCAAGAGCTGCCCAGGGGATGGATTCTCCCCCAGAGCCAGAACCCTGTTCCCTCCCCCAGGACACACCATGCTGTAGTCTTTCCTGCTGGAAAGCCTTTCCTACTTAGGATCAGGGAGACAGGCCAGGCTGCTTCACCACCTTTTCCCAGAGGGTGCTCTCAGAGACTTGAGGGTCAGCAGTAGGGAAGGCTGTGCCTCCTCAAGCTCTAAAAATGGACTTTGTTCCCGCTCAGCAATTTTTTCCCATCTGGGCTAAATCCACTCTTAGAAAGAGATAGCACTATCTCCAGGGAAACAGGCTCTCTGCGCTCACAGGGACTCAGCCAGCTCCCCCTCTCCTTTTGCCACCGTGTTACTCAGCAGCAAGGCTGAGGCACCATGGGGCAGCAGGCTCACAGGGCCACCCCAGATCTGGAGCTCTGCAAGCACAGGATACTCCAAGGCAACATGTGCTGGTCGCCGTGCTGGTGCCACACAGCACCTTTGTGAGCTTGCCCAGCTCTGGAGAGCTCACACAGAAGCGATTACAGAGACTGACTGTGCTCAGAAGTCTCTCATTACTGAGAGTGACTCGTGCAGTCTGCTTTGACTCTTCTTATTTGCCCAAAATAGCTTCATGTTCTCAGCACCAGTTTTCTTTGCAAAATCATTCACTGCCCTCCTTCCCACCAGAGAAAGCCAGAAATGTCCTGCTCACCAAGAAGTCCTCCCCAGCTGCACTACACCATCCCTGTCCCCCATCCATCCTCTCTCCTTCTAGGTACTGCAAGTCCATGGGATGCTTTGGGGAGCCAAAACAGCTCAGAGGAAGTCAGGGTGACATGACAAGAGCAGAGCTCATTGCAGAGCCCCACAGGCCCCTTTTCCAGTTAACTCAGCCCAATTACCACATCCTCCCCATTCCTGCCAAATCTCTGGGCAAACAATTCATGTCATGGTGGAGGAAGGTTTCACCTAGCAGTTTTTGGTTTTCCTTTCTCTAGGATAAACCATCAAATCTGAGACCCAAGGAAATTACCCCTAGCAGCTACATTTTGGGGATCCGAGAGAACTGTTCTGCACTAGCATCTGAGTTAGAAAGGAAACAAGTCCACAAGAGTCTTCTGAGCTACAGTCCCCCAACCCATGCATGGACTTGATACCTCTCTTACAGGTACTTTCCCTGGTAACTCACCCTTCCCTGCTTTGGGGACCAGTTTCCAAATCTATAACCACTGCTTCTATGCTCAGAAGCAGAGCACCCCATAGCCAAAGCACCCCACACAGTGTTGCGGGAGAGTTAAACCCAGGTTTCTACACAGCCCTGCCATCAGGTCTGCCCTGCTGCGACCCCAGTCAAAGAGGAGCACACATGGACAGCAGACAGGCTGCCTTCCTATCCCCAGATTTTGGGGCAGAGCGCAGTGCAGGAGCCCAGCCCTGACACAATGCCCGCCCAGAATTCCTTGCAGGATCAGTGCCTTATCTCGCCTCAGCATCTGAAAGCAGACTTTGGCTAAGTCCTACATGCTGCTATTTAAAGTAAGCCAATTTGTATTCATTCTGCTCACTACATTCACCAGTTGTTCTGAATTGTGTTTGAAGCTGAAGGGAAGAGGAAATGTACAAGAAAAAATTATACACTGGTAAATTTTGTGCTAATCCCTTCTCCTCCCATTATTGCTTCCCCTTTTTGGGGGGCTTCTTTTTGTTTTCTGTGGTTTATGTATTATTAGCTTTAGCATAATTTCGACTGAGAAAATACATAGCTGATAGGACAGACTACTTACACTACCTAGAAGAATTAATTACACCATCTGTGACTGACAGTGGAGCCTGACTTGTTGCTTCCTGGTAGATGGAGCTGCACCACCAGCTGCCCCGAATATTTCCCTATAGGAGACAAAAGAGGAATTACTGTCGGAAGCATCATTTAAAAGCCATTACTTCTCTTTTTGTGCAATTTAACATCGTTGGGTGACCTAGCCTGGCTGGCCAAGTCAAGGATGAGGCTCATTTGCTTTCCCTTGTGATCATTTTACTGATATTTCAACACATATCCAGGCCCTCTGTCACTAGCAATTAGGGGGCTCAGTCAATCCTAAGAGCTAAAATGGGCCAGGGCCCATTTTTAAGGTGAGTGGCACAGTGGTTCATGTCCCTACAGCTACCCTCATCTTTCACCTCTTCACATCTCTTGGAACCACCTCTCTGGATGAAGCCATCCATGAGCTGGAGCCAGGCTTTGTCAGCAAGTTGGCACGGCCTAAATATGTTTTGGGGGTTGCACTAAAAGTGTGATGGTTGGGATAATCACAGGACATCCAATGCCCTGACTCTTCCCAGTGTTCTCACAGAGACTCCCAAGATCACCATTTGCTGTTGTTCACCAACTGTGAGTGGGATGGGAGGGCAGGCCATTCCCTCAGCATTCACTGTGCATGGAAAAGAAGCCACCACACCTCAGGGGAAGCAAGCACCTGCAGGCACTGAGATCTTGCCTTCCTGAAAAGACTGCATTTCTTATGTGTTCAGCCACAGTGTCCCATCTACCTGCTGCTGCCCTGTCATCTGCAATGGACTCTGGCTGCCGCCATTAGACTGTGGCAATTTTGGTGTCTGCAGCCAGCTGAGGATCTGTCCTGGTTTATATTCTGGTTTACAACGGACCTGCTGAAGATTGTCATGGCTGAATGTGGGTGATGGAACATCTTTGCAGATGCACAGCCTTGAATGTGTGTTTTCAGCTAAGGGAGAGGAGTCGTGCCCACATGGGTCAGGAAATTTTAAATAGTCATGCTTTAAGGTAGCTGTTCCTGCCCTTTTTGCCTCCAGCTCTGCTGCAATTCTTTTCCTCCCACTTGTCTTTTAAGCCCACTCAATTTACACAGGGTAAGCTGCAGTTATGTTAGAGCAAACCTCTTGCTTGCATAAACACATTCCTAAGCAAAATTCAGCATACAACTGTACGTACCCCCTTGCTATTTTTCTGATAGGCACACATTACACAGACAAAAAAACCTTACTCTCCAGGCCTTGATCCCTATTTTTAACTAGGGTCCTGGTTCCTCTCACTTCTGAACAACTTGGTGCAGTGATCCTTAGCCTGGGAAGCCTGAATTCTTCTCTAGATAATCAAGGAAGAGCTCAAGAGATCCACTGAGACCTTATGTTTGCCTGACTCAGTTTCTGCCCGGGTTCTTGAACAGCATCCAAACCATATATGGGTTAAGCCTCTAGGAAACACACACTAGCAGGACACAGACAGATCCTGGGGAGTTCCCAGGCACTCACAGGGGAGGTGAGCTTTATTTTGGAACTAATATTGGGAAAGATCTGTGATGGCAACAATGGACTCTCTGTGCACAAAGATGCTCCAGCCTTAACCTGTAGGCAGGGTGATGAGAACAGTCCACAACTCTCTAAAAGGCTTTTTTAACATCATGAAATTTCTTGGTGGGTGCTGAAATAGCCAGGTACTAGTCATGCACTGCCAGAGCAAGGGCTCATGTCTGGCTTATAACAAATATTTGCATAGATGCATTTCACATTGGACAAACTTCCTGAAATCCTTCTCTTCTGAAAAGGAGAGGAATGACAAAATTTGGTGTTTTTTCTTTCTTCCTCCCCAGGTAATCCTTGTACTCATTCTCATTGAATTAAATTCTCCACCTCCAATTTGAGAATGCTTTTCTTTGCAGCCAATGGCCACTCCCAACTCCAAAGACATGCCAACAACTTCTCTCAGAATGACTATTTTCTACATCTTGCCAAGTTCTCTATATGTGGGTGTAGGAGACCAGACAACTACAGAAGCTGAACTGGGTAGCACCTCCAGACCTGGGGTGGGCTTGGTACAGTGAAAGCTGAGGGAGAGAGAAACTCAGGGCAAGAACAGAAGTGAAGACATCATGTCTGGTCACTGACCCTCTAACACTGACGACTTTGACAAAGGAAGATGTAACAAGGTCTTTACTGGCAAAAGAGATAACAAAGGACATTGCTGGTTTAAGAAGAAGAATCAGAAGATTGTGTTTCTGAAGGGGGCTAGAAAATTTTGTACTAACATAGTGACCTATAAATACTAGTAACCTAGTGTAATAAAGTGGCTTGGCTTTGCTGGCATAGCAGAGTCCGTGTCAGTCAATCCCCACAAATGGTGCCTTCCGTGTGAGGAAGCGAAGATTCACCTATACTGGTGTCTATGGGGACACCCCTCGGGACTTGAAGTGCTGCTGAAAGGAAGCAGGAGGCCAGCTGGCAAATCATCACCTTCAGGTTTTGGAGGTGAGCCAAGGAAACATGGGGAATAATAAGTCCTCAGAAGAGAAATATGTTTTTGAACTTACATCTAAACTTCTAGAGAAGCAGAGGAAAACAATCGCTTCCCATTCTCTTAAGCTGATTCTGCCCTGGGAGCAGTCACACATTAAAAAGTTAAAAGCCAACATGGCTTCTACAGCGGAGCTGTGGAATGAAGTAGGAGTGAGACTTTGGGACCAATCCACGAGAGGTGATAAGACCACCACTGGCTTTTTACCTGTCTGGCAAGCTATTTTGGAAACTCTTAAAGCTCAAGAGGGTGCCGTGAGAGAGTTGTCTTGTGCAGCCACCTCGGCAGCAGGGGAGGACACTGCAAAAGAACTTTTGACATCTCCCTTCTGTTTATGAACAACAAGAGATAAGGCTGCAGTGAGGAGGAGGACTGCGGCCCAGCAGAGCAGACCCTTGAGACCTTTGGATGGAGAGCAGAGCTCGAACCC
The DNA here is from genome assembly GCA_016584745.2 of Phylloscopus trochilus trochilus. Classification (NCBI taxonomy): domain Eukaryota; kingdom Metazoa; phylum Chordata; class Aves; order Passeriformes; family Phylloscopidae; genus Phylloscopus; species Phylloscopus trochilus. The sequence goes on from WQNJ02000016.1 coordinate 49,747,839, forward strand.
TGCTGCAGAAACAAAGGACCTTCTTTGCAAACCAGAATCTGATGGAAAGCAAAATGCTGGCACAACTGATAAAGTTAGGGCAGTGATATCCACTGGACAAAAAATCACAGAACTGTGAGTAATGGGAAGTGTTCTAGTAGTATCAGTGTAACTTACAAATATGACAGTAATTTTTTCACATTGAAACAATTTTTTTATTATGGGTTAAAAATCCTGTATTTCTTTCCTAAATGAAAGAGACCTTGAGATTAAAAGCTCCTGTGCGCAACTGCAGCTGAAGAACTAGGAAAAATACTGATAACGAACCTGGATGGGCATGCTTCCAAGACATAGATCCTAAGAACGGAGCTCCCCCACCCCACGGCTGGCCCCGCGGCTTGTGTTGGTCCCCCGAGCTTGGGGGGCCCCCAGCTCATCAGAGCTCTCCCACCTCCTCCCCAGTTCGGGTAGCGGCGGCAGCCCGTCTTTAGCCTCTGAGAGGCGCTGACGCCCAGCCCCCACCCCCTCGCCCTGCCCATGTTGCTGCTATTTCAATCACAAAAGTTGTTTACCTGCATATTATTTACCTTCACGTTTAACTGTTGTATGACAGATTTACAGTAACTTTTTCATAATGATATAATCAAAATAAGTTAAATTCTGTTGTATCTAGAGCTTTAAAAAAACACTCTCAATTCTAACGTTATTTTTGCTAAATTTAAGTAATATTAATTTTCAGTCCTGTCATGTTTCAATTTAGTACAGTTTAAGTGATGGTAAAATTCAGTTCTGTTGAATTTAAGTGATGCTAAATTTACTTTCTGTTAATTTGAAGTTATGTTACACATAAATTCTGCTAAATTAAGATTCTGTTAAGTACTGTTAAGTTAGTTTCTGCTAAGATTAATTTCTGAAATATTAATAAGATTAAACAAAGTTTAATTTAGGTGTTATTAATTTTAAGTTCTATTATTTTAAGTTCTGCTAAGTGCTATTAAGATCAACTCAGTAATGTTAACTTTAAGTTCTCTTAGGTGTACTTTCTATTATATTTAAGTAACTGTCCTGGGTTGTGGAGCCGGGTTTTGTATATTCTATTTACATCTGTTTGGGGGCCTGATGTCCCACCTTGATAGGCCATTGCCACCTTCCCCAGCCTGTGCGGTGCATTTGCATTTCTATACATCTCATGCCCTGGCGGTGGGGGGTGGGGGGAGGGGAGGCGGCCAGGAGAGAAGGCTGGGGGCCGTGCCGGTGCTGCGCTGCTGGAACAGCTGAGTGCTCTGCGCTTCCTTCCCTGCGGTGTGGCAAGATTTTCTTTGCTTCCTGTGCTAGCCTGGGAGGAAGACCAGATTTTTCGTCTCACCAGATTCCATCTCACCATTCCCAGATCCCAGAATCATGTCTGCCACTTCAGAAGGACTTTACTTTTGGACTGCTTTCAACATCCTGAATCACAGGGTCAGATTGAAACTCTGAGTCTGTCAGGGTTTTCTTCCAAAATTATTGTTTATTTGTTTATTTGTTTGTTTGGTTGGGTGGTTTTGTTTCCTATCATATTTGTATTGTTAATATCTCCTAGTAAAGAACTGTTATTCCTATTCCCCAACATCTTTGCCTGAGAGCCCTTGATTGCAAAATTATAATTCGTCGGGGTGTGAGCGGTTGGCATTCTCCATTCTAGGGGAACTCCAGTTTCCCTGGCAGATACCCGTCTTTCCAAATCAAGACAGTAACGTTAACTTTCAGTGAAATTAGTTATATGTTTGTTAAAATATATTTGTTTAAATTATAAGATAAAATTCTTTTGTTATAAAAAATGAATAATGTAAAGTTTACAATGTAGCTAAAGGTAAGCCAATAAGACAAGTAGAAATGGGTTTTCAGGAGAGGCTGTAGCCAAGCATAAAGTATCTTGTCATGTTAAAGTGGCTAAAGTTATACATACATTTGGTTTTGGCTGATTAACAGGCCAAGTAAAAGTAACAGAAGGAAGCACTAATACTAAAAAAGCCTTTGCTAGCATAAGCCGAATATTACAATGAGGCAATGGCAAGCCACTGCTTGCTTGATAATATTTGATGTTCAGACAAACCATATCGATGCCTACACACCAGCCATTTAATTTGTGTATTATTGTGACTGCTCCTTGAAGGATCACAATGCTGACAATCAGCTCTTCTTTTCTGAGATGCACAATACTAAAGGTACCCACAACTTTGACACTCACATAGAGTCCACACTTGATGACCTCCTGTGTGACAGGCCAAGCAGGGAAAGGAAGGTAACAGATCTGCAGCCACCTCTGGACAAATGATCAGCTGGTTCTCCAAGGACAAAAGATTTATCTTTCAGTCTTTTTCTGTGTTTTGATTGGCTGGCTGATCTATAAATATTAGTAACCTAGTGTAATAAAATCTTTGCTTTGCTGGCATAGCAAAGTCCGTGTCAGTCAATTCCCACATGTGGGTGAAGGGTGGAAGAAGAGCAGGCTAGAGTAGAGTTGGAGAGTAGAAAGGAGATGTGGCAGCAAAGAAAAAGGAACAATAAGCCAGAGAGGGTCTAAGGAAAGGGTGTCTATATGAAGTAGCAGGACATCTGATGAAAGGGAACGGTCACTGGGGAACAACAGGAAAAATCTGGGGAACAACAACAGCAATGCAATGAGTGAGCAAAATGAGAGAGGAAAAGAGGAGAAGATGCACGGAGAAATGACAGGGAGACACTAGTCTGCTGTTTGCAATTCTGGAAATAGTGATGGGGTGAAGGATTTGGACCTGCTACGGGATATTCAGGCACATGTTTTTCAAGAAGCTGTTCCTGCATTTTCAGTTGGGTATTTCTGTGACCTTGAAATGTCACTTTATTTCTTTATACCTTCGCTTACTTACGTGTCATTTAGAGGTAGTGATATTTCAATTGTAAAAGCATGGGTATATTAAGCAAAAAGCTTCAAGATCATGGATGAAACTGCAAAGTATCATAACACTTAGTCAGATTTCACACATGTACAGACATGCTCAAATGACCTCAGATACTGATAACGACATGTATGTAGATTCAAATATATCACAAAGGTATGTATGCCTTATTTATTTAGGACAGGCTGACATTTTATGGTTGCCTAGTTACCAGAGAACAATAGTGAGAATCTGCTTAGTATGTATTGCATGATGATGGGAAGGGAGAGGGCAGATGGCTATCATGTCAGACACAACCACTGGTTGGGAAGGTTAGCCCTTTTGGTGGGAAACATGAAGAAAGGCAAAAGAGATCAGAGCTGAAAGGAATTCATACAGGGAAGCAGTAAGCTGGGGCACAAGATATGTGTGGTTCTTGGAATTCCCATGGCACATCCGTGAGCATGAATCAAAGCTCAGGTCACTGGAAGCTGTGAAATGTTCATTACTTTCATGACATATTACAAGTCTCAAGTTAAACAGACATTGGAAACATCATAAGTGGTTACAAAATCTGCCTTTACTTACACCAGACCTCTACCTTCATCCACATCAGTACTGGTACTCTTTCTTCAAAACAAATGACTTTGCTAAATGTAGTGGTTTTGCTGAACAAAAAAAGCACAAGAAAGTACATTTTTCCTTTCCAACTGCATTAATTTTCTCCAAGATTTGCCTCCACTGCAGCTTGAAACAATTTCAAAATTTGCTTGGCCTGATTTTGTAAACTCATGGAGGAGCCTTAAGGTTCAGAAACTCATCTGACTGTTTCATTTCATGCTAATGGTAGTCTGTGTAAATTTTTTGATGAAAAAAAATCTTGACATCTTTTGTTGCCAGATCTCATACAAGCCCAGAAAGCTTAATGAGGGAGCTTGAATTTATCCCAGGATACCCTGAGAGTGGTTTATGGTTCAACATTCCCTTCAGAATAGAGATTCTGGAGTTCAACCTTCCCTAAAGACACATCTAATAGCAGACAAAGAGGTTAAGACAAAATTGAAGACATAGTGTATTTTTCGCTATCCGTATATTAAAAATAGAATTGCTAAGCTTAGAGACAAAAAAACAGGCTTTTGCTATAGTCAAGCTGCCAGAAGTTCACTCTCTGCATCATCCAGCTTAAAAGATGCTAGAACACAGCCCTTGTACTAAGGATCCAAATCCCAGGCAAGACCCTTGTCCTGGATATTTCTCAGACACATATTGGATATGTTATTTAACTTAAATATATAGCTCCCTCAGAATTCCACTGAGGGTTAAGGCTTCTTTCCATACTCTTCAATCTCCAAGAATTCCCTATGACTCATAACATTAATATTGAATCAAGCTATATTAACATTTCTTCCAAATTATTATTGACTGTCCTAACTTTAGAGATGTTGTTGTTGTCTCTTGATCATATCTCAGAACAATTCCTGGCAAGATAGTTAAAAAACCTCTTTGCTGGTGAGGTTAAATACCAATGTTTAACTTGGCTCCAAACAAGTCAGTTTCATTTTCTTAAAGAAATATTGCTAAGACTGTCAAAGCATATGTCTGCTACTGGACCCAAAGGACCACCCAGCCCAGTGCTCTGAATACAGCAAGAACCAGCAAAGGCTTAGGAAAAGAGAGCAAATATACAGTGATCCTTCTCCCACTCTATTCTCGCAGCAGCCAGATATCTGTGGCTGAGAATTTCCTGAGCCAAAGATCACATCTGTGACAATGAGTTTAGTAGATCTTAATGGCCTTTTTTTTTCTTTTTCTTTTTTTTTCTTTTTTCTTTTTTTTCTTTTTTTCTATAAATGTGTGAAGATGCTTTTAGAACTATTTATAATTTCGCTCTTCGCACCATCCAGCGATTCCACAATTTATGCACGCACCAGATGAAAAAAGTGCTTCTTTTTGATTTTGACTGATAAATTTACTGGGGATTCCTGCTCTTCATATTAAGAGAAAACAGTCATTTCCTACCCATCTCTGTGATCCTCTTAGACCCCTGTCATGCCCTACTCAGATATCTCTTTTCCAGGCTGAAAGTCCTAACACCCTACCAAAAAAAAGGGAGGATCCGAGTCTTGCTGCCTTGTGAACTGAGATACTGAAAAGCATGCAGAAGTGTAGAAAATTATGTAGTATGAAGTGGATACACATTATACAAATATATTAATGAGATTAGTACATGCAGTCCATTGCATGCTCTTGATGAAGATGGAACCGAAAGCAAACAATCAGCCTTGGGGAGAACAGTGCTTGGAATAAATCGTGTTTGCCCACTATGGAATGATGTTGTTACATCAGAGCAGTAAAAGTAAACATTTTTTCATAATTCAAACCAGTTTCAGCTCAGATAAACTGATCCCAAAATCAGTTGTTCTGCCACAGACATCAGATATCTGCTGTGTATCTATCCAGCCAATTACAAAGCCTGTTACACATAAGGCTGGAACCCACTCAGGAAAAGTGGCTCTTGTTGCCTAAAATCTAATCTAAATTACAGCCCCAGCTAATTTTAGATCAAACTTAACTGAGAAAGTTTTTAAACTATCTTGAATTTTGGATGTATATTCTCCAGGTCTGGAGTTTGGGCTTTTTTCTGTACTCATGTACCCAGGTAAATATAAAATACTGCTTTTTAATCCCCTCTGCAGGACAAAAGTTGCCTCACCAACCAGCCTTCTGGGCTGTGCCATAAACCATGCTGAGAGCCAAGTGCACGATGCACAGGAACTAAAGAAACTACAAAAGAAAGGCAAAGACCTGAAAATGTCCACTGGCAAATTACAACTGAACTTTACTTCCTAGCCTATACCCTCAAAGGTTGGGGCAACTAAAGCTTGTGAGATATTGAAGTGACCCTTGACTATTACTGTCTACCTACTTAGCAAGGCTTATTTACTTCATGTTCATCATGCAATCTGAAATCATCCAATAATAACTATTCTAAATAAGTCAACCACATTTTCATATTTAATGTACATACTGTAGCTAAATAAAACCACTTTTGAGGGATAAATAATTGCAGAGGAAGAGAAAAATTCAAGAGCGTAGGCTATGAAGATGCACTTTCAGCTGAAATTTTTTAACAAGCAATTAGTTGAGGCAGAAAAGAAGGAAAACTGTTCTGATATGGCTAAATGAACATTAGAGGAGGGTTTCACACTAACTGTGGTTGATAAATAGAAGAAAGCAAGGTGGTACATGAGGAGAGGGGTCAGTAGGGTGTTATGGTCTAAAAGACAGACAAGAGCAAGGAACGTGAACCATAAAGTTGCCTCAGGTTGAGTCTAGGGGCAAGTCCTTTAAATTCCTCTGTTGAACAGCTTTTGCATTTGTAGTGGGAGGGTAGAACTTACAAATGGGGTATTGTAAGGATTAATAGAGTGAAGATGTTTAGGAATGTAAGTACAATACAACCAACCTCAAAGAGTGGAAAAATCCAGGAGCTGAACTCCAGAAAAGTCACTACAAGATCTTCATATTTTTCTCTCTGGAAAAGCTGCTGTGTTTGAACAGTCTTCAGAGAGCTGGATTCCCAGCTCCCCAGCATGTAACTTTTACAGAGTCACCAGCATTCCCAAAAGCAGATGGTGACTTTGGATCACCTCTGGAGTGACTCTGACCACTTAGAGATGCAGAGAATCCAGCTCCTCCCCACAAGTGTCAGTAATTCCCTCTGCTCCTCATCTGCAAGACCAGCAGGGAATTATTAACTTCTCAGCCACACCTCTCCTGATGTTGTCCCAGCTCACAGGAGTTGCTTTCTACATCTCCCCCTTATTCCTTGGCCTGCCTCTGCTGAGATTTCTCTTTGCTCTATGACCCCTACCACAGCCTATCACATAGGCTGTAGTGAATCAAGGTGGAATAGGATGACACAACCTCAGCAGCATTCAAGACTTCCTGATTCTTTCTTGCCTGGAGGAGAGAAGGGTTTGGAATCTCACTTTTTTCCTTTTCCATACCTACAATGCTAAAAGTGAGTGGAGTAAAATGAAGTCAACCCATTTTACTGAAGGTGACAAGGGAGAAACACTGCACAGAATATCTGCTCCCTCTACCATCTGCCCACAGGAGGTCCGCTGTCCTTCCTCCCCACTTAAAAACAGTCTTCCAGTCTTTTTCAGAATCCACCAAAAACCAGTAGCCATCTCCTCCACAAAACTAGGGTCACGGTTGAGAGCTATGAACTGTCCTCTGCCATAGTGTAAGTGATAAGGGGGCTTTTTCAACCAGCCAGGTGGGCAGGCTAGGCAAGGCCAGAAAAGGGTGTGAAATAATGAAACAATGCAAAAATCACCTCCTGAATCACACAGGAATTGCTCCATTGGAGAGAAGAGGAGAGCAAACCTGGAGAAGGATGTTGCAATGGACAAAGAGGATCTGAATTTAAAAAGGTTTTTTCTAGAAGTACAATTGAGATAATTGGTATGTGCAGCTCACACATGTTATCCTACATGTAATGATAGCATCTTGGGGTTTGTTCCCACAGAAATAGCCCAGCCTGGATTTGGCCAGCAGTGGACAAGCAGCACGAGGAAACAAAGCAGGAACTGTTTTGGTGGCTCTGCAGACAGAACTCTGTCACCAGAGACAGCTCTGAATGAGCATGTCCCTGAAAGACTGTATCTGAGGATGCTGTCTGCCAGATGGCCCCAAATTCTTCCCGAGGCTTTGGAGTTTGTCGTGATTTCATCCTTTTTTAGGACTATGAAGCCCTGCCTCATGCAAAATGAGGCTTTGCCTGCTTTAAGCAGCGGTGAGGCAGTGTCTCCAAGAGCTCTCAGCATGGGAGACTGATGTTTCAGGTAACTCTGCTACCAAGGACAGCTACCACACACTCTCATTTCAAGTGGGGATGAAGTGTGTCTCCCCAGTTAGTAAGAAACATGTCCTGTGGAGGGGAAGGCTGGGTCAGGAAAATGGTCAGTTCTGGAAAAGACTAGAAAATAGTGGTTTGTAAAGCCAGAGTGATCTAGGACCATGTCTGACCTCAGGGGAGGAGGACACCACCAAAGCAATATTATGTTCAAGGGACCAGAAGTGATAAAAAGGAAGAAGAAAGAGGAGAAGATCAAGTGGAAACAGGAGGATGTTGAGAGCCAGAAAAAACAGCAGATGAGATGGAAAATGCAAGCTGGATAAATGTTATTCTATCCTCCCTCCTTACTGAGAAAAAGCACTCTGAAAATAAGTCATTATTAATATTACAAACATAAAGAAATAATCCCACTTTGGCTCTATCATCTGTCCGTTTGGTTCAGAAATGTCAGATGCTCAGGGAGGGGAAGAGGAAAGGTTGACATCAGACGACATCCATTTGTAAAATTGTATCTGTCAGTTTCCCAGCAGCTGCGATCTCCAGTTAATATCAGGAGTGAATGTGAAAGATTAGACAGAGGGGAGCTGGGGGTAGAGGAATGATGATTTTCAGTTCTCCCCAGCAATTCTTGGCATGAAAGCCAGCGCTTGATAACCAATTGACTCAGTCTCTAACTCACACAGACTCCTTCTCTAGTAATGGACTCCAGTCTCATTAGCAAATACAATTGACAGCAAAAATAAACACACTTGCACCCTCCCCCTCGTGTGCTGCTGACACAGCCTTGATTGATGGATCTCACAAGCACATCAATGAAAGAAGAGGACAGTTGCTGTTATCACTCAGCTTGAACACGGAATGGAGCTAATAATAATATCTTACTTTTACACAGTTTCTTTCTGTCATGATCCAAAGAACCATAGAAAACAGAGCAGTCTAGCAAGCTCTGAATGGCTTGCAGTAAGTAATTTTGAGAAGGAACTTCTCTGTTAATTGCTCAAAGGAGCCATATTTTAAATTTATTAATTTTCTGCTGGCACTGACAGTGAACAATACCCAGAGTTAACAGCCCAGAAAAAAGAACAACAAAAAGCAGCCAGGCTTTGTGTTTTTTGCAAAATAAACAAATCTCAAATAGTTCCTTTGGTTCTGAAGCATGACTGCACATACCTGGGCCTCATCCTAGTGATGAAGTATTTCAGCAAGCCTCAGAAAAAAATTTCAGAAATGTTATGCCTGAGTTATCTGAGAATGAAAGGGGGAGAGAAGGAAGAAAGTATCTTTACAGCCTTTAAACAAATAATTAATCACATCTTTTTGCAGTACTGAAGTGCAAGTAGTTGAGATTACACTTCAGTGAGGAATTGTCTTTGCACCAGATCATAATGAAGAAAAAAGTATTCCTCATTTCAGAAGTGTGTCTAGGCATTAGCAATGTACACATTCAGTAACACCACAACATTGTGCACAGAACATGCCTAGCTGTCTGCGATGGCACATGCAGTTTTGTGCAGAAGCAACCATTTCCTATCAAAGATCATACATTGCAAAAATTCCAGCAAAGAGCCATTGTGCACATACTCCACAGGCTGTGTCTGAAGACACTATTTAGAACAAGAATCATATGCAAGTCTTCCAGCATGCAGTGTTCAGTATGCATTATCCAACTTCACGCTACTCACTGCACAGATCCTCCTGCCTGAACCGTCAGCTGCAATCTCACCAGAAAGGGCATGAGAGTTCAATCCATTCCCCTCATGCTTAATATCATGGAGTCTGGAGTGCTGTTTCACTCCTTGGTGAGAAGGTTTCTGACAAGGCCCCACATTTTCCACAGGAACAGAATTTTCTATGGAATACATTTTATTTCCTCTTAAACTGCAGGACTATATTCTTCAGGTAATGACATTCTACTCTAAGATTGTAAAGAAACCTTAAAATACCAAACAGATGTAATCTGATGCCATGCTGCTCTCCTGAATCCACAATCAGCATGGAAGCACCCTTTTCCATTCTCCTCCATGGAGGTCTTATGTCTGAGCTAGCTCTGTGGCTCTTCAGTACATGTAAGAAAGGCATAAAATCTCCCCTCTTCCTCATTGGCACCTAATTAAAATAAAATTATTAGCTCCATTAGGTTCCCTTTAATAGAGAAAACAGATGAACAAACCAGGGGTCCCTTAGATGCAGTACAAATAGTGGCTGGTTTACCAAACACCAAGCTACCATTGCTTCTCATTGTTTTCCCCATCAGCTGGTTCAGCAGTGAACAGCAACAAATACAAAAACTCATTTCACATTGAAAAGAGAGATGCTGTGCAAAGTATTCTAATTTTATATCTAAATATTTTTTTCTTTTTTTAAGGATTTTTCTACATATTGTACATGCTATGCAAAGTAAGGCATTTTCCAGCAGCATTACGACCTAGTCACTGGGCCTTGAGTTTTGTTTCTAGCAGCTGGATGGCAAGGCCATCTCAGACCTGGTTCCTCCAAATAATCCAGCCTGGCTGGTTCCTGCCTAGTCACTTCTTATTTCTTCTGCTTACCCAGCACACTCCATCTACTGCCACATGTTTCCCAGCAATGCTTCTATACAGTAATCTGGGGACATCAGCTTGTGGATTTGAAGGAAAGGGCATCAAACTCAGCTCAGCTGAACGGGCAGTAATGAGTAATATTAGGGACTGGAGGTTGCCAAAATCTCAGTCCCTTAGAGGCTGAAGTTAGGATCTTCTGCTTAGATGAAGGTCCTGAGGAAGTAGAGAAAAAGTGGAAGGGTTTCTTTAGGAAGGAGGAAGAAGAGGAAGGAGAAATGAGCCAATCCCCACCTATAAGTTCAAACTATTAAGAACACACCTACTCGTCCTGAATGCTTTGATGTAGAGATGGAAAGCCATGATTTTTCATTCCCAGGCTAACCATGACACCATGTTTTGCACAAAAACCCATCTGTTGTTGATGTTCAGTGTGCTCGACAGTTCTCTATTCCCCTCCACCACAAGCTGTTGCTGTGGGGTTCAGATCTCCTCCACCCAAATCTCATTTTCTTTCTGCAGCCAACAAGCTGCAGCTCTGAATGACTCCTACATGGAACAAAAGACATGCAATTTCTGATCTTGCTGATAGAATAATTTGCTTTGTAACCTTTACCTTTTTTCTTCTAGCATACAGGAATTCCTCTGAGGACAAACATCCCTTTACTTTTGTACCCAATTGCCCCAGATTCTTGCTCCTCCTATTAACTGTGTAGCATTCAGCACACCCTGCCTCCTGGTCTAGACCCTTCTGTTAACATCAGGTGAATAGAACAGAAGAAGTTCTATAATAGAAAATTTTGTTTGTTTTAAATCTGTATTTATCATGCCAGTGTGCAACACAGAAGATTTAATTAGCCAGTGGAGCTTGCCTTTGGTATGTTTTCATGAATACAGTAAGTTTTGATGCATGACTTCAGGCTTCCACAACAAAGAAAACACACCATGAAATTAAGAAACATAATAATATACAAGAAAAGACACTTGGCTGCTGTTACACATTTCACTGAGAAATAGGCCACCACCAAACCTGGATCAAGCTGCCTAAATCTGGGGGTATATTTTAATTCAGATCAAATTTTTGCACTGCAGTCCCAGTTAAATGCTGGAAAGCAGTTAATTGTACATAAGCTGCTGCACAGGACCCTGGGCAAAAATAAGGAGAGAGAAGAAAGCATGAGCAACTAAATAAATTACACTGATGTGACACATTATCAAAACCCAAAGGTTGTTTTGCATTATTTTGACAGCAAGGGCTGCAAAAAGACTGCTGTGCCAACCAGGACAACACCAGAACACAGCATGACTGCCCATATTTCTGCCATGCTCCCTTGGTGGGTCTGCACAGATCTGAAGCAGACTCACCCAGCAGCATAAGTGCTCACACAGCTCTTTAGAGCATAGGTAGGTCCTGCTGGTGTCAGTGATGTGGTACAGACAAGAATACTAAAGAGTCAGCATCAAGAGTCAAAGCTGACTTCTTCTAAGCAGCTGCAGAATGGTATCCTTGGGATATCCAGCTCACTTCTCAGTGAAGGAGGTGTTCAGGTGTTCCCAGGCATCCCTTTGACCCAGTTCTAACTCCATCACGCATGTCTTGCCTGGCCTTCTCTGATGAGTAGAAGTTCAATAATACATTTGACTTTGCAGGTATGTCATAAAGATTCATTATTTAACATTTACACTTCCCTGTATGTACTGCTATGTGATGCCATTTATTATCTTTCAGTCCTCCATTCATGTTCAGAGGAGAAATCAAATACAACCCCCCTATTTCAGATTATCCAGAGGAAAACTATCCAGCCCAAATTTCTAGAAACTGCTTTCAATTTTATCTACCATGATTTCTAGATAATAGACTTTTTCTCTCAAGTTTCAGAAATGCTGTTAACATGCAACCTGAAGGAGCAGCACTACATCAGCAAGCTTTATCAGGCAAGGTTCTGCTGGCAGCCTCCTTACAGCTTTACTGTGCTTGCAGCACCCATTAATGAATTACTGTCTTCCCCATTACCACTTCCACATATCACAGAGTGAGAAAGAAAATAGCACCTGCCAGCAGACACCTGGGGTTTGCATACACATGTGAGCAGCTGGGGCTCTTTCACATGACTCGGGTTATGAGGAAGCGACATTTGGAGCATACGGCTGAGGAGCAGTGTGGGAAGGTCTTACCAAAACTGGCTCTGTCACTTCAGGGCTGAAGAGAAGATTTCATTCTGCAAGAGCTGCCAATCTAGTACTTTTCTGCTGGTGATAAAATTTCCTATGTTTATTTTTAAACTTAGTGAAGTATGTGCTACCTAACTATGTATGTCTCTTCAGTCTCAGAGAAAAAAAAAGGAAAAAAACTACTGAAAATCAAGCACTCCAAATCTGAATCAGGTGTAGCCAAATTATAGCTTAGTATGTTTCAGGTATTCCATTTAGAGCTTCTGATCTTTCAAGGAAATAGGTTTTCCCCACTGAGAAATGTATATGTAGTGAAATTAAAGCAACTTTAGCCCCATGTGAACCAAAAGTAGGTTGGGCATCTATTTTAAATAATCACCCAAATTATTGGGATTTTTCACGATGGAAGGAAGACCTGGGAAGAAAGGAATATTCTCTTCTTCTAACCTGTATGTTCACCTCAAAACTACTGTCATTGCTACTGAAGCCTGGGGTGTTATACAGGACATGATTATATGCATAAAACACAACTGCTGCTATTTGCCATCTTTAGAGACAGGGCAGGGCACAAGTGGCCTAGAGAGTCCTCTTTGAATAATTGGGGCACCAACCAAGTGCTATCTAGCATGAGAGGGAAACAAGATGCCAGGGTGAGGGGGAGAAACCTAGTGTATGTACAAGCATTGAAGCTCAGACCCTTCTTCCATCTGAAGTCCATCCTCCCTCTCCCCTTCCTCACTTAGGAGGCATATCCTGAGAGAACACTGGCATCCCAGCTGGCCACAGGGGCAGGGAGCTGTATCTCAGATGGTGTGGGACTTCGGCCACCCCACACCAGCCCTCCATGAACAAGATGGAAAAATAAATTCACAGGCAAAGAAGGAAGGCAAGTGCTGCTAAGTGGCTCATTGGTTTCTATGGCAACTGGCTCCGGTCTACTCCAGCTGCTTACCCCCCAGACCCTATTTTTAGCTGAGAAATCAAAGAAAAAGGAAAAGTGGTGGAGGTTTGGGGAGGAGAGAGTTGGGAGATGATCTTGGGTTTTGCAGAGAGAAGGTTAATACAGCTGCAGCCTTGTCGTGCTTTTAATCACAAGTTAAATGCTCTGTGTGGAGGCTTCCTATGGGATTCCTCAGACTTGATGCACAATCAGATCCCACATTTGCCATGAAGCAGCATGGAAGAAAGGCAGCCCAGCCATCCCCTCCTAAGTATGAGAAGCAGCTAGGCTGTGAATTTGACTTAGGCATTGACACCAAAAAGCTCAAGAATATTCTACTAGGGAAAAGCTCCCCTCCCACAACCCAAGACAATGAAGTGATGCAAATCAGGACACCAGTATTTTAAAAGCTCTTCGGTCTGAAAAGTTATTTCCTTTTTTAAAAAAATGTTGAATCTGTCCATGATCGCCCTGTCCTGCATCGTGCAAGAAAATCCTCAAAATGAACGCAACATGTTTTGCTCAAATATCTCTTAAAGGGAAGAGCCAGAACCACATTTACCTGGGCTGTACCAAGACTAAACTTTAGCTCATGGACTTTGGTGTTAGAGACTTTGGTTGCTGAGCTTCAATATATCTGCTGGTAAATCTAGAAGATATTGTAGCCTGCAGTTTCAGTAAGCATAGGCATGTGCATTAACTAAAGCATGGATCCCTTGGCCTCTTCTAACTGACCACAGAATCACCAAATCAAAGAATAAGCTGAGTTGGAAGGGGCCCACAAGGATCATCAAATCCAACTCCCAGACCTGCACAGTGCCATCTCCAAGATTCACACCATGTGCCTGAGAGCAAAAGTTTCTTGAGCTCTGTCAGGCTGATGCTGTAATCACTTCCCTGAGGAGCCTGTTCTAGTACCCAAACATCCTCTGTATGAAAACCCTTTACCTGATATCCAAACTAAACCTTCCCTGATGCAACTTCAGGCCATTCCCTTGGGTCCTGCCACTGGTCACTACCTGCCTTTCTGAAATGCATGTGCCCAAACACTGTGAGATACAGCTATTTTGACAGATACTTCTAGCTTCATTCCCCTCCTTCTCCCTAGAAATTCCTAAAGTTTTATAAGGAAATGTTGCAACTATCCTCCAAATAATGATACTGAAATTCCAAAGAAGGCAGCTTGATGCCATAAACATCTATATTCACTTTTTCCATTTCAACTGCTATGACATTTGATGCTTACATCCAAGCTGTTCCTGCTAACAGGACTGGGAAAGTCTGCCTTTGCACCACACATTTTCATTTGCCACAAGAAGGGATATTGATCTGTGTATCTCTGCTCACCCAGAAAGACTTTCCATTTTGGAGCTGTGATGTTGTCATAATAAGAGGACAAGGAAGAGATCAATGATTTCTAACAATGATCACTTTTAAGAGGAAGAGCATTAGTCAAGTGACTTACTAGTCCAAGTATCGCATTTGCAGTCCCTACAATAAGTTCTGTATCCTGGCAGGCATTAACTCTTGCTTTTGATAAAAGCAGCATATTAGGAGAGAATCACCCACTTCAGAAATGTTACTGACTATGGCATGTAGGTAGGTTTCAGCCTTACAAAACTGTGTAAGAAGTGCCAGGGCCCTAGGAAGGCTGGGGGTTCCACAGGGACATCCCTACAGCCCATCTGAGAAGCAGAGCATCTAGGAGGCACCAGGGGAAACCTCATCCCATGGAATCAGGTACCTCTCTGGAGCAGCAGGGCCATGGCCAGGCATGGCAGAGCAATGGGGAGCTGGAGAACATCCCTGCTGCAGCATCATTGGGCTGATGGCTCTGGGGGCCTGGGACCTGGGCAGGGTAGAAGAAGCCCCAAGAAATGCTGGGCAAAAACAATCAGGGTTGTTGGGGTCCCCAGAGTCCCTGAGAAGTTGTAAAAGGCAGCTTGAGAAACATTTCAGTTCCTAGGAATTTGGAAGCTGGCCTACTCCATAAAGCTACTGGGATTTTTTACTTCCATTTGTAGCCTCCAGAACATACAGTGTCAACACACCTCATTGTTCAGTCACCACTGTGTAAAGTAGCCAGTTATTTACTGCATTTGCCAATTTTTCTCTGAATGGCCCTTTGTTAGTTTCTGGAAAGACGCGAAGAAAAGGTGTTCCCAACAAGACCTCTTTTGATATGTGTTACTTCAGACATTTTGATCAAGTCCCTTCTGGATGAATTTCATTTCTTGAAGCCACTACCAAGCTCATCCTCCTAGGGAACCTTGTAAAATGCATTACCAAAATCTTCTCTGGCATGAAACAACACATTCACCCTATAACCCTACTGCAGCTCTGCATACTCTGCGGGACTCTCAGGATGAAAATACACACAAGAGAGGTCTCAGGACTACAAATCTTTGTCTGATAGCCTTGGAAAATGAGAAGCCCCTGAGAAAAAGGACAGAAGGAAAGGTACAGAATACTCAAGCACACAATCAAGACTCTTCTGCCAGGGCATTTGCTGCAGGCGGCCTCTGGCCAGCCCAAAAGAGATGCAAGAGAAGAGATCCTTTGCCATGAGGGGCACTGAAGGCAGAAGCAGAGGTGACCTGAAGGAAAGCAGCAAGGTGTGTTTACAAGGCCTTCAGTTCCTCCTTGAAAGAGAGACAGAGAGAAAATGCATGCCAGAAAACACATGCACTCACAGCATGGACAGCAGCCTCTGCTGGGTGGTGATGGACAATCTCACATCCTGAGCAACAGATGAAAGGGTGAGTGACTCCTTTTAAAAGGGATAGTCAAGGACAGACGTGAAAACAATCAAATGTGCATCTGCACTTGCCTCTGCATGTTCAGTAGAGAGGTGGATGCTCTTTGGCTGCCAGACAAGTGGCTTTACTGAGGAACTGTGCCCCATTTGCAAAATTGGAGGCTACGATCCTGACCTTCCTTGTAGAGCATTTTCATAACTACAGATATAAATAACCAGTCCTAGGTGGTGGTTCTGATCATCATTTATTCTGCTTTCTGACAAGAGGAGTGTACAAGCACTTTGAGACAAAATGTGTCTGCACATTTAATATTAATTTATGGAAAGTATTCATGTGCAGTCTTGATATTTGTTTTCCACATATATTACCAACAGGAAACTCAAGCCTTTGAATGTTTATAAGAAATGAGCACAAATGCAAACAGTGCTGACAGAAGATGATTTTCTTTAAAGCCTGACTATTTCCACTTCTTTTGCATTTCTCATTTGTCCTTATTCAGCACATTTTAACCTGCAAATGTTATCCTCAAAGGTCATAGGAAACTCAGATTGTCAAATAAAGCTGAGGCACTGTGAAGATGGTATTTGGTAACAAATACAGACTGAAACTGACAGAGATACAGAGAGAGAAATCTTACAGAGGTCTGTCCACAGTGTAAAGTCTGACAAAAGAATTCTCCACTCATCAATGGGGACCCTTAGCCCTACCCACCATAAACTAGGAGACCCAAGTTAAAAAGGAAATGCCATATTACTTATCAAACATGAATTGGCTCAGTCTCTCATATCTGTACTTTCAGATAGTCCATGACAGCAGAGTTACACAAAGCTCTTCAGTCTGGCTGACACAGCCTAGAACTCAGTACTGACTCCTTCACTGAACTGCCAGGACTGTCAACAAACACATGTAGAGCACCTACAAGTCTCATTTGCACTGCAGAGCCCTTGGATAAATCCCTCCTTAAAGTGGTCCTCAGGATGATTGAGCTACAAAGCTGGTGGGTGACAGTGACCACTCCAACACCTGCTGTCTTACCCGTGATCTCAAATCACTCATCCTCACAGGGAAACAAGATACATCAAAAATACAGAGAGAGGAGATTCTCTCCTGGAGAGGGAAATAAGCTTTTTGGAGTGTCCCATCCAGTAATTCAGGGGAGTACAAAAGGGAAGAAAGGTGAAAATCAGATAGATTTTGTTATTTTTGTGTAAGAACTGCTAAGCTATTTTGCATTAAAGAGATGTTCCTTTGTTAAGTGTAACTCCACAGCTATCAGATCTCTTTTAGCAGTGTCATACGTGGATGTTTATCATCTGCTGTGTTAGACTTTGTCCAAGCTCAGTCTCTTTGATATCAAGCAGGAGTGACTTGTAGGTCCTAATCCAGGTGTTGTGCCATTTATGTCCTTTGCATTCTGGGCATGAAAACAGAGGAACTGAATCTTGAGGCTCTTTCTCATCAGTTGTTTTAATGAAGCAGAATAATTCCATTACTCTCTAATGAGGGAAAGACTGTCTTGTCCTTCTGAGGTCTGTTTGCTGGTTCATAATTTGTAGTGGTGATCTTGAAAAGTTTGCATAATTTACAACGAGGCACTCTTCAGAAAGGAGATTTATCACTGAGAATTACTTGTTTATCATGTCACTCTCCCCATCATCCAGTGCAGAAGGGCTGTAAGGTAAATTTCATTCCACCTGGTGTCCTAAATCCATGTCGCTCTGATGTTTGCAGTAAAGGAACTTTATTTGCATCCTTAAAACTCCAGCCTTGGTACCCAGTGACCCTGGCTGCCTTTGCTACAAAGAGATAGCAGGGCATTTCAGGATCTTGTGTCAGCAAAAGAAGCAAAAAGAGAATGAAAAAGGGAGGAGGATGCTGTGCTACACAGGACATCCAGGAAAGACATTATACAGGTTACTAGAAACATCCTGGAAGAGAAGCAGACTTCTAGGTATTTTTTCAGAGGCTGGCAGTATCTGAAACATCACAGGATGATGATGTTGTGACTACTTTAGTACTTCAGCATCTTCACCAGGAAACAGCTCACAAGGTGCTTACACTGAAAAGTAGTAAACAGCTGGCTGGAAGTTAGAATTGCACAGCAGCAATGGTCCACAGGAGAGATCCAAACACCCAGCACAAGCATGCGCTGGAAGCATTTAAAACACATGAACATCTGTGGCTCACCCCTTAATATAGGCTTTGAACTGGATCACTGAAGACTTAGTTCAGAGAAGTGATGAGGTAACACATATACTGACAAGTTTGGCAGACACTAGACTTCTTTAAAGATATTGATATGCCCTGATCTGTCTCTCCTGCCCCATGCTGCACAGGCACATCCTTTGCTCCTTATGGTCTGTGCTGATGGATCCTCAAAGATTTTTGCCTCTGGTGTACTACTTTGAGACACTTTTGCAGCAAATTACACAGCCTCATTTAGCAAGAGACAAAGGTCACACATCCAGCTGTGAAGTGGGCTACTAACATTGTACTGCGTACGTGATTCCTAAAACGGGCTGTAATAATGGGGATAATGTAAGGGACTGGCATAACAGCAATCTGATGATTTAGCGTTGCTATGCAACTTGAGTTGGGAACAGACTTTTGCAGTTGCTTCTTAGTTGTCCATTGAATGCTCCGTGACAGTGTCTGACAACCTTCACCACTCATCACTTTACCTAAAGCAGCAAGAATTTATGTGTAGGTTTTGTGCCAAGATGCCCTCTTCAAGCCACTGGTCTAAGCAAACTGAGATGCAGACACTTACAATGCTTTTTCCAACCTGAATGAGATTCCTGTTGTGATACACACACACACATAAGTAGCTACATACCTTCACATATATTTCTCTTCTCTCTGATTCATTGCAGATCTTCCCCTTTTTCTTCCTTTCTCACCTTAAGGTTGTCATGAAGATGACCTTCTT
Source organism: Phylloscopus trochilus trochilus (assembly GCA_016584745.2). NCBI lineage: Eukaryota > Metazoa > Chordata > Aves > Passeriformes > Phylloscopidae > Phylloscopus > Phylloscopus trochilus. The sequence goes on from WQNJ02000016.1 coordinate 49,766,922, forward strand.
GTCAAAGAAGAGCACTGTCTTCAGAAGTTTTTCCCTGGCCATGTCACAGCTATTATCATATCAGTCCACACTCTTTTCTAACTTTGAACATGTGATTCCTTCAGACATTTCCATCTTTCTCGTAACTGTTTTCTCAGACTCAAAGTGGGAATAGATACAGTACTTGCTCCATCTTGTTTTATTCATTTGTCCTGACAGTGCCTTGACCTGTCTTGAAACTAACCAGTTTTAAAACCCCCAAGCAATGATGCCTTCAGCCCTTCCCTTCCGAATCTGAAAGACTGACAAAACTCAGTGGTTAAGGAAGCTGACTTCCTACTCATCTCCCTGATTGAAACCTGCCTGCTCCTAATGACATCTCTTTGTGCCACCCTCAAAAACTTCCCCTTGCATCCTGGTATCACCTGAACATCAAGGTGATTGCTATTCTGCATCATGAGTAATTCATTCCCTATGATCCTTTGTTATCACTTCCCAGACCTCACTCAATTTGTTGCTTTTCTTTGAATTCCTGTGCTTTTCACAATCTGTTCGGTGGTGTTGCTCGTGTGATGTTTAATAGCCGCAGCTCAGGGTTGGCTGCATTCCAGTTGTAGGAGGGGGAACACAGGGAACTGTGAACTGAAACTCTGCATAATGTTGCAAGAGATGAGAACAAGCAAGAAGTGTTTGCTACACAGGCAATCTCCAGAGAAACATCTTTGAAATGTGTATCTGTGCAAGCATTGTGGCAATACAGATTACGGATTACAGTTATGCAGGGTGGAAGAGGAGCTGACTGACAGTAAAGATTTACAGTCCATATTGATGCTTCACAATTGTGCATCTGTCTGCAGAACAGCCATGAAGCTCTTGAAGTCATTGGAAAAAAAAAAAAAAAAAAAAAAAGGAAAGACAAATCAATAACTTCACTTACCCTTTTACCACAGTTCAGAGGGTGGAGGAGGAGTGTGTCATAACAGCTCACACTAGTGAGAAAATTTTAATTGAAACAGTCTTCAACCAGAAAATACCACTTCGATAAAATCAAAATTTTTCAAAAAATTCCAAGTACAAATGAAAAATCCCTATGTAAACAGAGGCTAAAACAAAAATTTCAATATTGAAAAGATTGCCTTAAGGAAAAAAAAATGACAAATTTTCTTTCAAATTAAAATATTGCTTTTGAAAGCAACCTTTTATTTTCCTAACATATTTTTCTGCTTGTATTGTTTTTACATTCTTCAGTTAATAATGAGAGACACTGATGTGTTCAATATCCTGCCACTAGCCTGGAATCAGGTTTCCAGGATGTTAAAAACAATTGGTCCCTAACTAGTACCCAGAATATTTCTATTTCCGAGTGCAAAAACTTAAATTGTTTAAATCAGCAGAAACTAATAAAGCTGCTATTGCTTTTGACAGACAACTCATTACTTCATAGAAAAATCACTTGTTTTGAATATGAAATATCATCTGTACTAAATTATATAACAATATTTAATTATTATATTCATGGTTTGTTATGTTACTGGTAGGATTGCATAGCGTGGCCTCATATAAGATTTGATTTGGCATAACCTAACTCTGCATTTCAACTGATATGTTAAACAATACCAAAACTTTACTAATTTTCAAAATAAAATAACAGTTATTTTTCTAAAAGTATCTAATTGAAATGTTCATAGTTTTTAGTTTCTAGGAATACACTGAAAACAGTATTTTTAAAACTATAAGTAATGACATTTCTCTCAAATGAACATTTTAAGTTTCATCTGGCTCTCACTTAACCTGTGATTCATTCTTTGTACTAACGCTAAATCTCCCTATTTGGAATAGTTTTCAGATTGAAGACCTTGTCGAAAGCAATCATCATAAATTCAGCATGCACTTTATCATAGCTGCTTCTACCAGCATTTGTTGCAAGATAAAGCAGCTAATCGGTACTCACTTCCATCCCAATATTAATTCTTTTTTATGCACTCACAGGGATCTCAAAATTATCCCCATCAGAATATATAAATGAGGATAAAATAAGCCAGGACAAATTAAATCAATCTTGCCACCCAACCACATCCAAGAACACAGAGGATTTCAAGGCTCCCACCACAGCCCTGCTCACAAGATCCTGTTGCAGGGAGGACCCGCGATGGGACTGACACTTCTCCTCCATTCCTCTGCTCACCCCATGGTGCATCAGAAGAGCTTGGACTTCCCTTTCTAACATGTGAAGGCAAGAAGAAAAGAAAAAGCTCTCCTTTCTGAAATCACAAGTCCTCTTCTTCCTGCCAACAGCAGCTGCAGTGGAACTGCAACACAAGGCTTCCACCTAGTGTCTGCCGGCCAGCTCGGCACAACAACCCACTGCAAGGCTGGGGCGCCAGGGGTGCTCTGGAGCCCACAGCAAGAGCAAAGCCTTGGCTTATTTTTGAGGTGGGAATATTTTCCTTACAATACAAAACCAAGTCCCGCCTCATCATGAACCACCAAGCTATCATTTAAAACTAACCAGCTTCTGCCTTACATGTGGAAAATAAGATTGTTTGTTTGTTTGTTCATTTCCCCATCATACAGACAGTGCTAAAATCCAAGGCTTTAGGTGCATGCAATAGAAAAGAGGAGAAGAGAAGCTTGAATTAGGTAGGACCACTCTTACATGCCCAAGAATATTTTCCTAATCTTTCTCTGGTGATGACTTGCCTTCATGGTAAACCCACAAGAAAACTGAATGACTTTCTAACACTTCAATTCTACTAATTAAAAGATATTTAAAAATTAGGCACGGCCTTTAGATTGGATATGTGATAGACTGGCACTTTTCTTCCACTTGTGTTTGGCTCCTTTCTCCACCTTCATTTCATATCAAGGTGATGGCTATTCTGCATCATGAGTAACTCATTCCCTGAGAGGTTTTTTTATTTTTTTTTTCACTTCCCAGACAACCTTTGCAGACTTTGTGGTACTTTAATCAAAACAAAGAATAAAGGACCTTATCAATTATTATTTCAGCCTATCCCTTTCTCCACCCTATGAAAAGACAGTGTGTTTGCTGTTGGATTTTTATTTCCACAAGGGGATCTAAAGCAGTACAATCTTGGTAGCTGTCAAAGCAGCACCCTTTGTTGTCACTCTTCTACACTCATACAGTGACCTGATATGAAAGTGTCTTCCACCTTCTCTGGTAAGTCCAGCTTTTAGAAATCTCTAGTGCAGGTGTTTCCAAGACCTTTCACAAAAGGCAGTTCATCGATTTTACAACACCTCTCTTGATCTCCCTGGTTCAGCTTCCTTGGATCAATGTTCCTTGTGCTTTGGTTTATGGAAGCTAGAGGCTGTGTTCTCCCTCCAACACCTGCTATTAGTCATTTGGGCAAGTGGGTGTGTATATGTAGATCCATACATACACCCATTCACAAGAAAACTCTGTTAAGAGGAGCTCAGAGCTTACAACAGGGGCCCAGAGCTTTTTAGGATATGTAGTCACACTTGGAAACTGGAGTCGCTGAAAGCCATATAAACTCACCAAGCCATGAAACCTGATCCAGCTGCCTTAGCATTCCAGTATGCCACTGCTCTCACCTACAAAAGCCCATATTTCTCCACCTTCCCAGCTGCCTACTCTTTTTATGATGTGCATGGAATTTGGGATATGTTCTATGGGGTTCAAAGACCCTTTTAGCTGAATCACTCTGTGCGCAATGTAAAGGTAAAAAGGAAAGGAGAAGCCACTGATGGAAGAAATGGTTGGAGCTGATGCACACACATTACTAGCTGAGGATGATGAAGGACTGTGCAATACACAGTATCCTGCCAGCACAAGACCACCAAACTCCTATGTGGGAACTCCACCACAGTACTGGTAGGAGCTATAGGGTGAATACAGAGAGTGTATTTCATTGACGTCACTAGCCAGCATTGCTTACAACAGGGCTAAGCACAACAGCAAAAAGAACTGCCTCCAAGCTATTCTATTTATATTCCTACCAGAGTTACCATTGGTTCAGTCATCCTGCTGCTGAAATCCTGACCCTGTCGTTACCAGTGTAGCCACAGACCAGAGGAGATCATTTTGGATCTTTTCAGAATTTGGCATGTCTTAATACCAGCAAAAGCAGCATTGGCAGGGGTGGAGTGTGCTATTTGCACAGGACCTGCGTCAGGATTGGCATTCAGTGAATAGCAAGACATATGAAGGCATTTATCCCAATATAGAGAATAGCACATCTTCCTCTGCGTTTCTGGTGGTAACTTTGGCAGTCCAAGGAACAATGGTAATTGCTTGTTACTGTGGAAACAAGACCTCCAGAAATAACACTAATGAGCCAGCAGGGTCATGGGAGAAACACAGGCATACTGTCTCCTGCAAACATACATGATTTGGCTGAACAGAGGAGATGGGGCTCTCGGGAAAGGAGCAATTTATTTGCATGCAACAGACACCCACCACAACCTCTATTCATCCTCCATGCCAGTCTGAGCTTGCAAACAATTTAAGTTACTTGAAAAAATGTTCAGATAATTTTGGAAGTCATTGCTTTTCACCTTCCTCCCTGCCTTAAATTTTGTGGAAGTTGACTGGGAGGTCCTCCCTCCTTTGGAGGGAGCCATTCTGTGCAATGCACCTGATAGGAAGATGTCTCCAAAAATCTCTTGATGAAACACACGTTCTTAAAAATTTCCCTACCCAATTCTGCAGATGCAGGGGATGTCAGTAATCTGGGAGATGGGTCTATAAGCATCTGAATGGCAAGGTCCTTCTCCTAATAACAGTCTGTTCGTGATCCACCACTCCAACCTAAACAAGATGAAAGAAAAAGTGTGTACAGCAGAAGAGGGGAAAGAAGGTAGGAGACACCAAGAGCTTACTGCAGCCTCGGCATGTGCCTTTTTCCCCTTTCATGCTGTATTGCTCTTGACAGAAGAGAAGATAGTGTAAGGGAAGGGAGATGGTGGATGGTAACCTGTGAACACAGCTATTTTTCGTGTTCGATATTCTTTTGCCTTGTAAAATCCCCAAAATGGTGCTTTCTGCCCCCGTCCCTACTGGGACATCAGTGTGATGGGTGGCTTCATATTTATAGTCAGCTCAGCCTCATGTGCTAGATGCCAGAAGTGGACCTAGGGCTCAAACTGCCCTGAAGGATTCTTCCTTCTGCCTGCCAGTGGCTCCAAGGCTGTTAAACTTGATCTTCCTACTTAAAGGTGGCATACTTCAGATTTGCAGGTGGCCTCAAAGGAGCAAAGAAAGGCACAGAAGCCAGAGCTAGCCTGGGCCAGAAAACATTTTCAAACACATCCTGCCTTAACATGAAGGAGTATTTTTGATTGCTCCACCCTACAGGGGAAAGATAAGATGATGTAAATGTCTATCACAGGGAGAAGAAAGACATGAGCTTATTCAGATGACAGGGCCTTTTTTACTGGTGGTTCCTGTGTCAGGCCAGGAGCTCCACAAAAAGCAAATAAACAGGTAGGGTCACCACTTTGCTTTTATTGCACTCCCTTGAATTATTTTTATTCACTGTTCATTTATTAGCTATACCAAAAAGCCTCAGATAAAATCAAGGCACTACTGTACAGATTAGGAACATCCCTGACACCAGATTTGGCCACACTGAATGCCCGCACAACAAGCAAAAGGAGAAGAAGAAAGAGGGTGTTGTCTGTAGAAGAGGACCTAAAGCAGAAAGACATTGAATGACTCAGCCATTGTTATGCCAAGCATTAGTGGCAGTCAGTAGCTCACTAATAGCAATTTCAGTCTGCACAGCCTTTGTCCAGAGCTTTAATCATAAACTCCTCCATCTTCCTACAACCCAAAAATAGAACACGGGCAAGAAATGCAAAAAAGTTTGACATATAAATGGGAAATAAAAATCAGAAGTTAAATGATAAAAATGTTGACCTGTTATTATTGCACAGGGCAAATATTATTGCATTGACACAATATTGTAGGCAAGGGTTCTCCACAGCTTTAATAATTTTAATTTCAGAAATCTTAATCACATTTGTGTGAGGAAGTTTTGACTCTTCAGAATAAATAAAGAAAACATAAAGTTTAAGGCCTGAAGTTGCTCTCAGACATGTATGTCAAACAAAACAAAATAGAACTGTGTGTATATTGAGGCCAGTAAATTAACAGTATCCTCCCTACTGCTGAGCTGCTGGGGCCCCTGTTCGGGATTTCTGCTTTTCCCCAGCAACAGTGTGTGACACTGCAGGTATCAGAGCAGTGCATGGTCCAGCAACTCCTGGAGAGTCAAACTGGTTTGGAGCTGCAGCCAAAGAATAATGGAGCCAGTTGAATAAGGGAGGAAATTGCCCCAAACACTGCTCCTTTCAAAAAAAAGAAAACAGAGTTTAAATCCATACAGCCTCTCTCTGACTGTGGTTATGTGAGCAGTGTCCAGTGTGTAAGAACATCATCGATGTTAAAGAAAGAGAGGAGAAATGAAACTCAGTTTGGGTAACAATTTCTGAGGTTGTAGCCACATATTTGCCTAGAGCATCCCACCCCTCCAAACTCGGAAAGTTACCATGGTGACAAATTTCAGCTGTAGGTAAGAAAATGTTTTTGTATGAGAGCCATTTTGTAGAAATATAAAACCTAAAGACTAAGCCCCATTGCACCACTTACAATCTTCGTTGCCACATATTCACAACTAGATGAGCTTTCTTGTCTCAAGAACAGTTAACCAAAATGCAAATAAAGCTGCTTTGTTTTAATTCATGTGTTCTGCTAATGGAGCTCATCTGTGTACAGTAAAGTAATGCTCACAAATTCAGAAAAAAATATAGGTATTCATTTGCTTCCAAATTGTGTCTAAGGGAGTTATTAATACTTTTGATTCTCAGAAGACAAGTCTATTCCATCGCTTGACTACGAATTACAAGAAGATTGCCTTAAATCATGCTTAGATCCAATTCATAGCACCTTAAGCACAGCAAGTCCTCAGTACAGCCCGCATCAAGCAAGCATGGCAGGGAGCCAAGCACAGCTCGTATTGTAGATTTCCTCCCAGTATCTTAGGAGAACGTTACAGCCCAATGATCACACATTCAACCAGGCCTAAATCATAGATCAGCTTATGAAAACCATCACAGTGAACTCCCTCTCTGGTGTTTTGGTATACATTCTGGTATTCCTATGTAACTGCCATGTACTAAGGTGCCATTTCCTCAGTTGTCCTAGCCTGAGCAATTCTGCTCCTGCTGCTTTAATTTCTCTGAGGCTCAACACAGACATAGGGAGTCACACCGTCTTGGACCACCAAGAGCCTGAGAGCCTGGGGCTGAGTGCCAGCTGCTTGAAGCTCCTGTAATATTACTGACCTCAACAATGGTAAAGCTTTGTGGCATTCAATGATGCCTTTCTCTGCAAACTCTTCCTTGCCCCTTGTGTTCTCACAGACACCAACATGCCTGGGGATGTAAAACCATCCCTCATAGCCAGAGCACAGCTAAGTGACACTGGCTTTATTATGGTCAAATGAGCAGGAAGACAATAATGGAATAAACCCTTGCCTTTAGCAATGTATCCTTTTTATGAAAATTGGATGGGGAAAAAATGGGCTGGAGATCTACTGAGCATGGGTTCATGACATGTCTGGCAATGCACTTCAACCTCCTTTGTCTCCACTGCAGGAATGAAGGTTCAATCTTTCCTTCTCCCCATGAGTCCATGCAGCCACGTACTGCTTGACCATCCTATTACCACACACAGGCACATCACAAGCATTGCACAGAATTGCAGGTATTCTCCTTTCACTTCAAGTCCTTTCAAAATACCTACTCTCTGAAATTTCAACATCTTGCTTTATTTAGTCTTCAAATTGCCTTTCAGTCATCACCAAAATGTATTGATCACAATTCATTTACTGTGTAAGGATTTAAAGTGAACTATGCCTCAGTGAATTGTGCCAGATTAATTGTGCACTGAGCTCAAATACACAACCAAATGTTCAGCCCTTGCCTAGCCAAGGGGAGGGTTCTCTTGGTAATTTATGATGTTCTCTAGCCATGGGGGCAGAAGAAGGAGCAATCACTAACCAGTAAAGCCAGCAGCAGCTCTGAGTTTTTATCACACAGTAGCAAATGGGCCTTTGTGGTTTGTGATAGGATGAAGATCCTTGCTGCTCACCCTTCTTCCACAGATTGCTATAGGACTGTTTGTACTGGAGAATACAAATTAAGAAAAGGTTGGTCTGGTCAGAGTACAGGACTGTGTAACCAGTCATTTAATGCACTTCAGTAGGACCAGCTATTTAAACCTGTCTGTTGGTTTTGCGTGACCCAGTTTTGGTAGTAGGAGGCTACAGGGTAGCTTCTTTTTGATGCTGCCAGAAGCTCCCTCTATGTCCAGCAGAGCCAGTCCCTGATGGCTCTAAAGATGGCCATGCTGGTAAAGGCTAGGCCAGTTATGGTGGTAATGCCTCTGTGATAACATATTTAAGAACAAAGATAAACAAGAAGTGGTTACGCAATTTTAACTGCAGTGAGAACATGTGAGAAGAAAACTCTGCAGACACCAAGGCCAATGAAGGAGGGGCAGAGGTGCTCCTGACTCCAGAGCCAGGATTCCTCTGCAGGCCATGGTGAAGACATAGTGAAGCAGCTGTCCCAGAAGCCCACTGAGATCCATGGGAATGCAAAGATCCACCTGCCCGTGGAGAAGCCCTTACGCTGGAGCAGGTGGATGAGTGAGAGGCAGCTGTGAGACTATGGGACACTCACCTCAGGCTGGAGCAGCCCTTCTGTGAAGAACCACACCCCATGAAGAGTGACCCTTGCTGCAGTGGTTTGAGGAGGACTGTTGCTTTTGAGATGAACTCATGTTGCAGCAGTTTGCAGGGAGCTGTTGATCATGAGATGGACTCATATCAGAGAAGTTCACGGAGAACTGTCTTCCATGGGAGGGACCCCACAGTGCAGCAGGGAAACGACTCCTCTCCCTGAGCAGTAGGAGAAGCCATAGGTGATGAACTGACCATAACCCCCATTTCCTGTCTCCTTGCACGGCTGGAGTAGCAGGTAGAGCTGGGAAGGGGCGGGGGGGGGAAGATCTTTTTAAGGGCTTATTTTACTTCTCACTACCCTGCTCTGATTTTGTTAATAATAAATTCACTTCATATCTCTAAGATGAGCTCATTTTTCCTGTGGTGATACTTGATGAGTGATCTCTCACAATCCTTATCTCAACCCATTAACCCTTTGTTATATTTGCTCTTCTCTGTCCAGCTGCAGAAGGGAGGGAGTGAGTGGCTTTCGTGGGTCCCTGGCATCCAGCCATCATCAACCCATGACAATCTGCCACTCCCTGCCACCACAGACAGGACCAGTACTGGCCATGCTCAGTTCAGCCACTAGCTATCTCATTGTCCTTCCAGGCCCAAGCTCTGGAGTCTCTCTCCTGCACAAATATGTGCCCCACCTCCAGAATTGGCGAGTATTACCCCGTCAGCCCAAGCCAGAAATTCTCCATGGGAAAATCACTTAGGAGAAGAAAGGACATTCTCTTGGGAATTCATTTTTTTTCTGGAGCTGGTAGTTGTCTTCTTTCCAGATGAAGTAGAAAGTCAAGGTTCTTCCTGCAAATAGTCAGTAAACAACTTTTCTCTTTTTTTTTCCTAGTACCATTTCAGTATTTTGATCAAGTTCCAGCTTGGTTTAATTACATACTTTCTATCTGAATTCCTGCCCAAGCTTCATTTAGAGAAATTATTCATTTCCTATCTTCAACAGTATTATTATTATTGTGCCTATTTCCACGATGTGCTTTGCATTCATTGTACACATCTTCAGTGCTCTGATGGGCTAATCAGAGCTGTGCCAGTGGAAACGAGCAGAACACTCCTCATCCGCCACCCTGAAAAATCATCCCTCCTTCCCATCACGTACAGGCAACTTTGCATTGCTGCACGTTAGGGAATGCTCACAGTCACATCTGAGGTGTGACAAAAACATTACCAGTTTCTCCTGAGAATATCCCTGAATGTTGAATAGTAACATTATTTAGAAACAAAATCCTTATCCGACTGCAAATAACAGGTAAAAGGGTGTTTTGAAACCATTACAAAGAGAAGAATGTTCATTTCAAACTATTAATTTTTCCAGGACACACATTCCCAACAGTGAAGACAAAGAAAAACTTGGGTAGGAATGGCAAAAACACATACCCTAGGAACATTTTTTTCTCTTTCCTTGCAAGGATTAAAGATTTGAACAGTCTTCATCTCACATGACAAACTTGGCAAACCTCATGCAACGCATGGTTTTCTGTCCCATAGTAATGAATGTGAACAGAGAACTTCAGTTTCTTTGTTATGTTGAAAACAATGTTTTTCTTGCCACGGTGATCTATTTTCTACTCAACTGTTTTCAACAGCTTTTAGACTTCACTCCTTCATCTCCCTCCTGCAGCTTCCCACGTTTTACCCCACACGGGTCAGAGAAAAGCACTTTTTCTTTCTTTCCATCTCAGCCAAGGGACCTAATTTGAGAACTCCTGGAGACTGACAGAGAGACTAACACAGAAGTCATTTTGCTGGTTCATTGACAGAAGGGCAGGGACAGGATAGCCAGTATGGAGGAGTACATAACCCCACACAGATGCTCAGGAACAGTTGTGATCATTCCCCATACATGAGGTCAGGCACATATTAGTTAAAATTATAATGAGTATTAAATGGATAATCCTTAGATCTGCATTATATACTTTTGTTGGGCAGTAATACCCCCAGGACAAGAGCTTGCATAAATGTCAGAAATGGAGCAAACACCCAGTCAAGCCTATCTTAAAAAATCAACTGCACTCCAGCTCCTGGCATTTGTTTGCTTTCTGATGTGGATTAGTGACAGAGGACACACAACTGATGCCAAGGATGGTTACATGCATCAGTGCTTTATTATTCCCCAGTACAACTTTTATACCCTGTTTCTCACATGCATAACACCTGTGTGCCCTTTTACTCTTTTATGATTGGTCAATACAAATCAGCTTTCCATGCTTCTACTACTTCAAAGCTGGTCACCTGTCTTATATAGCTGCAATTTATCAGAGGCGAGATTGCTCGCAGCACTATCTCTATTCTTTTGCAATCCATTCTCCCACAGATTAGGATTTGATTCCAAACAAAAGGCACCAAAATCAAAGCAATAGCAGCAGCTGGACAGGGATGAGACAGCTCCGTGTGGATTTAATCATAGATAGATGCAGAGCAGTGATGGAGCAGAAGACAACGTATCACTATCCAGTTGACGCAGCATTTCCCAATGCTGAAATAAAACCCAGTTTCAGTGGCTCAGCCTCAGTCTAGAGGGCAAACAAATGTCAGTGAGAAGACACCTGATCTTCTTTTGTCATGCACACTCCTTCCCGCATTACACATTACTGCAATCTCTCTTGAGAAAGCAGAAAGCCCCTCAGAGGCAAGAAGTTTCAATGTCTGCAATATCAAGCCATGTTACCAGCACCTTTCCAGCCTTGCCTTGGGTTAGACACATTTATTCTAGAGAAAACTGGAAGTGATTTAAGACATTAGCATTCCTCAGATGCATGTCACCCCCTATCTCCTCACTCCTATCAGTAGGATCCTCACTTCCACTGCCAAGAGAACAAAAGATGCAAGCATTCCTCACCTACTGTTCTTCAAAGCCCATTATCTCAGCTTAAGGTGCTGGGGATGATGATCTGACAATGTACTGTACTATCCTTCCAACTACACTAGCTCAACTGGAAAGACTGAAATCTCCAGAATTGATGGAAACTAAGCAGCTGGGGATAAGAACTTCTTAAACTACCTTAACTAGACACAAAAAAGCCTGTTCATATCCTCAGACATTCTCTAAACATTCACACTGCACGTTCTCTAAACCAACTTCTACTCAACATGTAACATGTACATGTCTCACCCTGGTATTCAAATTCAGGTTCCTCACAGCACACAGGTGTGAATCTCCCCAGTTACACAATCCAGAGTATTCACACTCAGCACAACTCTTGTGGTATTTAATGAGTATTAGCAAGTATTGCTGTAATCAACTAACTACTCTAGAATATGAGATTTAATACAACTTTGCATACTTGCAAGCAGACAATGAATATTCCAACACTGCATAGGAAACAAAATATAATCAAAAATGTATTGCTTTCAGTTGTTATTGGTAGTGGTGGTTTAACCTTGTAATTTTAAATGCAATCATCTGCATTTAAATGCAGGGGAGGCTTGGCACATGATTTCTGTATGTTTAGCTTGACAGCATTGTTTCCAGTAAGCAAACATTCTGCCATACTAAATACATACATGTTCAGGGACCAATTTATTCCAGGTATGATAATGCAACATATTTCTGATATCACAAGCTCATAATACACCATGTAGACACATCATGATTCACTGAGGAAGGAGGTATGGGAGAACAAATGAGGGACAGAACAGAGAGCACAATGGATCTTAATGATATCCTAGCCTTGGTGGGATACAAGCTGTGGGATATGTGACCAAAAATATGAGAAGAACTGGGAAAGTACAGCATATGCAGATATCAAGGGGTTTGAAACTATGTAGCTTTGTAATGCTGCCAAGAAATGCAAACAATAGACTGATTCTCTAACTAGTGGGAAATTTTTGCTTAAAGATGTGACTGCTTGGGGCTGTGACTGCCTGGAGCTGTAAAAGTATATAACACTGAACTGTGAGAATAAACTGACTTCAACCCCTTTTTGCTTGGACTTCAATGACTTCAACTCCAACTTCATTTTGCTCCGGCCTTTGATTACTTTTTGCACCCCTCCTTTGAAGTCCCGTCTCTCAGTCGCCACATAGAGGTCTTTGCTTTATTTGCTTTGTTCGCTACTGCAGGGCCTAGCCCAGCTCTCAGCACTGAGAACTAACTTGTCTGTAGCTCATTCTGAACACACTTGATATTAAAGGGTCGATCTTCCCTCAAGCCATTTGCTACTAGGGCCATCCACTTCCTTTGTGTGATGCAATCTTACTTAATGCTTCAAACACAAAGTTCTTTTCTTCACCAAGCAACTTCTATTGTAGAAGTTATCTTGATGACATCAGTTACATTTACAAAACATGAGAAAATTCAGCCTGGGGCCAGATAATGCAGCTTGAAGACATAACAACCGTAACATCAAAAACCTCCTATTTTATGGGAATCTAAAGCTCAGCTTCTGGAGGTCTCCAAAAGTGATGGAAGAATTTATCATAATTTCTGGAGTGAGGGCCCAGATCCAAAATCAACAAAAGGCATGCTCTGAACACTGGAAAGGAAGTGACACTGTGTGTGTCCATATCAGATGAGACCAGATATTCTCCCAAGTGGAGAAAGGATGAGGCACTCCGAAAACAGAAGGGTAATGAGATGTTTAAAAAGTAAAAATGGATTTGTGTGATACATGTGACTGCTAAAATGGCTGGGGAGACAGAATGCAGATGAAGGGACAAAGTTTGGTGGTCAGCAAAGAACAGGGAAGAAAATTACAAGACAGTTGCTTTTTACAAAGAGAATATCTAATAGGAAGAGGAGACAGCTAAAATGCTGCTACAAAGAGATCATCATCAGTTCACACAGCTTGTTGCAAAAACATCATGTCCCTCCTCAGTAAAAAAGCAGCTGAGAGATTGGAAATCTATAGTGCAACCAGGTGAGAAAGGCAAAACAGGTTTGGTTGGTAAATTCTGCAGAGAAACCCACAAAGATCAGCTGAGGAGCTCAATGGGAGTTTTCATAAGTGCCATACTAAACTGAAAGAAAATGAGAGCACCTAGGACCTGCTGCTTGAAAGCAGCAGCAATCAGAAAAGGAACAAAAAGCTACCAGGATTCCCTCTAGAGTTCTCTAGAAAGCTTATCATTTTATTAAACTGCAAAATTTCATGAAACCACCAAAGCCTTGACTCTACTTGCTGTATCTCAAAGACAAACCCTTTTTTTACTTTCCTTGCTCTCTTTCAAATAAACCAAAGAAAAACTGCTACATTTCTGAAGAGTCCTCAATCAATGCCACCATCACCTTGTTGCCAGAGCATGGTGATGCAGAAACCACATGGCCATTGGGTTTGCTGAGCAAGGAGCTCTACCACACACAACAGGGGCAGCAGCATACAGCCAGGCATCTATGTAGGACCACAGAAGGATACAGGATGCTCCTTGCAGCAGACCTCAAGACAACAGCATGCCCAGGGCTACAGCATGAGCATTCAGAGAATCAGAGAGACATGGAAGGGTCACTACTTCAGCCTGCACAAATGCAAATGTTAGTATTGGCCTCAGCAGTATTACCCTAACACCCATCCCAGTCTTTGAAAACTCCACCTCTTTTCCAAATGGAAGTGGCCTGTCGCAGCATGACACAAAGAAACGACACTCACATACAGAGATATACAAGGCAAAAAAGGCAGGTTTATTTACAGACCTCAACATTTATAGAATTCCAACAGTGACCACGGATTGGAGGAAGAAAATATTCCTCTCCAACCACACTGATCAACCCAACAGTCCATCAACAATCTTCTCCTTATGAGAAGAATGTAAACATAAAGAGACTGTTACAATAACAAATAGGTTGTTTATGTGAAAATCGTGAAAGACACCATTGCAAAAGGTAAACACAGAAGACTGAAATAGAACTTTAGAAAAACTTCTTAAAGAGACAGAGGAGAACAGAAAAAACCCAGATAACATTTCACCCTTTTTCCATTTAAAAAAGAAAAGAAAAAAAGAAAAATGAACAATGTTAAAAAAAAAAGAAAAAAAATGAACTATGTTCAGTGTCCAGTCGTGGAGGAATCATCAGAGTGATCACTCATGTTGTCCGCATCTGAGTCATCACCTGATGATCCATCCACTTGATAACTTTCAGTTTGGTCACGGTTTCCATTTTGCCTTGACAAAGCCACAAGCCTCAGCTGGCGTCAAATGAAACTGCTTCTGCAGGGCATGTGCATTCTGATGGAAAAATCCATGCGATGCCTTGGCCTGCGCGAGCGTGTCAGGCTGAGGTGCTACCCACTCTGGGTTAGCCAGCTTGTCAGCCCTTGCGTTACCTTCCACTACAAGCCCTGGCAAATCAGTGTGACTCCTTACATGCAGAACATAGTGCGGATGAACCTGGGCCTCAATGGCACACCACAAGGTCTTCAGTGAATGAAACAAGGCAGGATTACTGACCTTCTTCAAAACTGAATAACCCAACCGCTGTGCAATGTCAGCCACATAGGCAGAATCCATGACCAAACTGAAAGGTTCCTGGGAAAATTTCTCAAATGCCATGGCAGCAGCCCTCAATTCAATCAATTGGGCTGACCCATCCTCATGACCTTCCAGGACCTGCCACTCAGATCCATCCCTCCAAGTAACAATGGCCTTCCCTGTTTTCCCCGGACCGTCAGTGAAGACGGTAGGTCCTTGCACTGGTTCCTGCCTATATTTGGGCCACAAAGAAATTTGTGTGCATTTTGCCACCTTTAGTAGCTCATGGCTGGGCAGATGGTAAGTGATCTGCCCTGAAAAGTTTTCCAGAGCACTTTGCAGGGACACAACTGTTTGCAAAGCTCCAGTCAAAATCCTCTTGCTGTACCAGGAGTATGATCTTTGTGGGATCTGCACCCATCAACTGCAAACATTGCAAACATTGCTGGCATTTGACTATCAAGCAAGCAATTAGCTCAAACAATGAGGTTGCCATCTTCTGCGGCTGATGGGGCAGGAAGACCCATTCCAAGATGTGCAAGGAATCGGACCATTTGTCACTCCATCAGCCAATGATGCCTGTGGGATGCAAATCTGGAGTGGTAATGAACACAGTGACATCAATAGAATGATCAATGCGATGAACCTGGCAAGCAGAAACAGCTTGCTGAACCTCCTCCAGCACCTGATGTGCCTCAGGGGTCAATGTGCAAGATGACTTTAAATCAGAGTCTCCCTTTAACAAGTCATACAGAGGAGACAGCTGTGCGTTGATCAGTCCCAAGCACGGACGTAACCACATGATGACACCTACTAATTTCTGGACATCATTCAGTGTCTTCACCAAATGCACAAATTGCACCTCCTGGTGTCGGATTGTCTGTTCCAGAATTCTGACCCCCAAATACATCCAAGGAAGCTGTTGTTGAACCTTTTCTGGAGCCACCTGTAGCCCATGAGAATGCAAGGCATCGAGCAGCTGAGGCTGTTTCCTCAGCAGCTCATCCTGAGTGGACACAGGCATCAGGATGTCGTCCACATCCTGATGTGGTGATATCCGTAGTGATAAAGATGGACATTAAGAAACTGCTTGCAAACTCCAGACAAGGCATGGGCCACATACTATTGGCATATGGCTGGGGAGTTTAAACACCCTTGAGGTAGCACCCTCCATTGATGTCGCTGTGTAGGCTCAGCATTGTTAATTGCTGGCACAGAGAAGACAAATTTTGGTCTGTCATCAGGATGCAAAGGAATTGTAAAAAAAAATCTTTCAAATCCACAATGAGGACCGGCCAATCCATGGGAAGCATGGTAGGCGACAGCATGCCTGCCTGCAATGTTCCCATGCCTTCCATCACAGCACTGACTTTTTGGAGGTCTTGTAACAACCTCCATTTCCCAGATTTTTTTCTTGATGCAGAAGACAGGAGAGTTCCAGGGACTGGTAGAAGGCTCCAAATGACCCAGGTCCAACTGCTCCTGCACCAAGTTTTGAAGGGTGACTAATTTATCTTGAGGGAGGGCCCACTGGTTGACCCATATGGGTTCATCCACTGTAAAGGAGGCATAGGACACTCTGTGCCCTTCATTGCAGTGGCCCCCATCAAAACTCCATCCCCCCATGTGGACAGAACATCCCTCCCCCAGAGATTAACAATAGTTGAAGTAACATGATGCTGAATCATGGCCGTCTATCCCTCTGGGTTCATGATCAACACGGGCCGCTGGCTAATGTAGCATTGCACAGTTCCTCCCAATCCCACGACAGACATCTCCACAGGATCCAGGGGCCACTCTGGGGGCCAAGTGTCAAGGGAGAGTATTGTGATGCCCGCGCTGCTGCCAAGAAGCCCGCAGAGACGGATCTCTGGTGGTGTCTCATCAAGGATGGACAGGGTACACAGCATCTCTGGACATTCTTTGGTCAGGACAGCAGTCCAGTGAACTTGAGGCAGCCCAGTGGATCCAAAGCTGCCGTCCCCTTGCCACCAGTCAACTGTCCTGCGAACAGAAGACTTAAAGCGGACAAGTTGAGCAATCCGTGTCCCTTTCAAGATAGTGACGGGGGGGTGGGTGTGGAGACCATGGCACAAATCTGTCCTGTGAAATCTGCATCAATGAGCCCCATGTGCACAATGATGCCCTGGATGGTGGCACTGGACCAGCCCATAAGGAGAGCACTCATGCCATCACCCAAGGGACCAAAGGCATCCAGAAGGACCTTGTGTATTTTGCAAGATTCTAAAACAACTGTTGCTGCTGTGCCAACACCAACACCTGCTGAGCCGCGGGTGCTGGCTGCAAGCTGGCTAAGCAGACTTCCATCGGCTGAGGGGCTTGGAGAGAAGCTTGTGTCTCTGCGCGTCTCCACTCCGCGCTCTTCTTCCCATTTCCCGAGCCTGGCAAAGCCTGGCCATTAGCATGAACAGTTGCCCTACAGGCAGATTTAGTATGGTTTGGTCATCCACACCAAGCACAGAAAAACTCGGGATCCGTGTCCCCCTGTACCTTCTTTCTCTGTTTTTTACTGGCCTGAGCATTCCTCTGCTGTTGCTGCCAGCCCTGCAGCACCACCCAGACCAGCTGCACAGCAGGAGCCACACCAAGCTGCACTGCAGGAGCCATGGCAGACTGCACCACTGGAGCCAGAGCAACCATCACATGACCTGAGGTACCTATCCTTGCACAGGCCTCCACCATCTGAGTGACAGAAGATCACCAGGAAGGGCCTCTGTGATTCTCCTACAATCAGCACTGCAATTAAGTCTGGTAAGGTGTTTAAGCAAAAGATACCTTGACTCAGGATCTGCCACCTGCTTCTCCACAGAGGCAGTCAGCCTGTCGGCGAATTGTAGGAAAGACTCATCGGCCCCCTGGATAACAGCCACAAAGGACTGTTTTGGAGCAGCCAGTTCTATGGTCTGAGCCAATGCTGCCATACCTATCATCTGGCGCTGAGCGAGCACAAGGGGATCAAAGCCAGCCTGCCCATCAGGACCAGCATAATTGCCTATACCCAGCAGCACATCAGTGCCAATCACACGCCTGGGGTCCTGTGCACCCAGCATGGTACTCTGTTCAACCGCCCTGACTGCCAACTGAGTCCATTTAGACTCAAAAATGTCGTATTCTATAGGCTGAAATAGAATACAAGCCAGACTCTGGATGTCGTAAGGTGTCAGCAAATCAGCAGCAATCAATTGAAGCATCTGCATGACTTCAATCAACCCCAGACCAGTATTCCCAACCTGATCACAGAGTTCCAGCATAGCTTTCCACTACAAAGGGTTATAAGTGTTATGAGTAACACTCCTAAGCATGGGTAAACCCCTGATAAAGCGGCAGCATCTGCTGATTCCCATCCCATGGACCCCACAGGGACAGAGGCAGATGCCTGACTGGGAGTCAGATCAACACCACCCAATATTGCATCCCCTGTGGCATCAGCAGGGCCGGAGAAGCCATCTCTGCACTCCATGAGATGATTTGTGAAGGCACTATCAACCATTTATTCGACCTTTGCTTTGACTTCTCATCTGTGTTCCCTCGGACACACAGTCACCTGACACGGGGAAAGTGTCCACAAACCCATGAAGGGAGAACCACCAGCCCAAGGCCCACGACTCCGGGCGACCACCAGTCTCCTGCTGGCCACATCACCATTTGCGCCAAAAGTGAACACTGTAGCATCCACGCCTGCTGCAGCCCCAGCACCCACAAGAGGCAAGGGCAGCAGAGCTGGACCAGCAGCCCAGCCCCTGGCTGCTGCAGCACGAGCAACGGGTGCTGCAGCAGGCGCAGGTTCCAGCAGGGCTCGTGAATCCGATACAGACCAGAGCGGGACCATCACAGGGGCATACTCCCACAGGGCAGAGGTAGGGCGGAGAGAGCAGCGTGGCTCATGCAGCCACTGATCCGCCCCACGCCCTGGCTGGCGGCACCAACTTGGACAACTTGAACGGCTCAGGTCAGGGGGAAACCTCAGGCAGGGTAGAAAGCCACGCGCAGCCGCTCAAAGCAGGGCCCGCTCCAGTGGTGGCACCAGCCACCGCGCCTGGCGGAGGCAGCGCGGGAAGAGTCTGGAAACCCGCCCAAAAGAATCCCGCCTGTGATGCAAACACAGCAGCAGGCAACGGCCTCCCCAAGCAGAGTGGGGCGGGCTGCCCCCACACTGGGGCAGGACTCGACAAAAGATCAATTAACTCCCCGCCTGCGGTGGCCACCACCACCTGTGCATGCCCAGCAGGCAGCGCAGAGGCAGAGGTGGCCGGGGCGCTCCCCCTGGTGCAGAAAGCGGCGGCAAAGCAGCCAGCTTCGCTCTCGCCGCGCCCAGAGGGCACACCATGGAAACGCTACAATTCGGACAAAAGATCGTCATCAGCTCCAGCTAGAGCAGAGGCGAGGCTGAGCCAGGGTCTCTTCGCAGCCCCCGAGCTCTGGGAAGGCACGACGGAAAGGCACGGCGGGAAGGCAGTTCTCCCCCATTCGCTCACTGCGCAGAATCAGCTAGCCAGGAGCCGAATGCAGCCTGGGGAACCAAAGTTGCAATCCCGGACAGGAATTTCCCCCAGCGCGACGTCATTGGCAGGGGAAGAAACCTCTGCCTTACTCAGAAACTCAAAATCCATCTCGACCTCCAACACATCGGCTTCCAAAAGGACCTCAGCGTCTTTCTCCACCTCCCCATTCATGTTCAAGATGGACGGATCCCCCGGCAACTCTGCACATCCGCAGACGCCTGAGAGCTTAAGGAGTCAAGCCCCTGCAAAAACCTGTTAAACTTTTTCCAGTGTAGCAGCAATTCTGCCATGTCCACACTATAATCAACAGAAAGAGTCACCATGAAATGTTCTCACAAGCAAGACCACACATCCTTAGAGAACACTTCCTCAGGGACTGGAAAGAAACACTGGTCTCTGGCCCACAAAAACAACCTATCAAAGGCAATCAGGGAGAAAGAGATGGAGCTTTTCTGCTCCATAAGATCTTTCCAGACCTCCAAGACCAGAAAATACTTAATAGAAATCACAGGGGTTGCCATTACCACAAGAGCTGCAGGCAAAGTGCCAAACGGCTCACAATGACCGGGCCAAAGCAAGGAGGTGGGGGTAAGAGCTATAAAATCTCACCCACAGCCGTCTACACAGGCATTCACCAGACCTCACCTCTCGGTTCTTGTACACTTGGCAGTCACCAGATGTCGCAGCATGACACAAAGAAACGACACTCACATACTGAGATGTACAAGGCAAAAAAAGGCAGGTTTATTTATAGACCTCAACATTTATAGAATTCCAACAGTGACCACGGACTGGAGGAAGAAAATATTCCTCTCTTAGCACACTGGTCAACCCAACAGTCTATCAACAGTATCCTGCTTATCAGAAGAATGTAAACATAAAGAGATGGTTACAATAACAAATAGGCTGTTTATGTGAAAATTGTGAAAGACACCATTGCAAAAGGTAAATACAGAAGGCTGAAATAGAACTTTAAAAAAACTTCTTAAAGAGACAGAAGAGAACAGAAAAAAACCCAGACAAAGTGGCCCACTTCTCGTCTTCCCAGCAAGCTTCAATTTCCAAAAAGCTTTGTTTTTCAGGTGTCCTTATAAACATATACCATCCCTGCTCCCGTGCTGCTTCTTCCGCTCAAAAAAAAAAAAAGTGTGTAGCAGCAGGGTTTCATTTGGGGAAGAACAGAAAAGCAATTTCAAACCAAACATGTCTTTAAAACACTTCTTAGATCTGACTGTCAGGCCTCTGGCAACCAGGACAGTTGCCTAGAGCTTGTTATTAGGCCATAAATTACCTAGTCAAGAGCACCACAACCAGAAGGAGTCAAAGAAAAACACTAATAAAAAAAATCAATGTGAAAATAAACCAGCCCAACTGTCTTCCCCAATCACTACAATGCCTGAGTAGCAAAATTACAGAATAACATTACAATGAGGTTTTCTAAGAAGCTTGATATGAAACTGTATGACAAATCCAAGTATTTCTGAACCATCAATTCTCTTCCTGTTCAGACCAGTATTCTGTAAGGCATAACTTCTCAGCAGTACTGCAAATCTCAGACCAGATTTGGGGGGGGGGAAAAAAAAAAAAAAGTGTTCTCATTGGAAATGTACCACCTTATCTTGTAAAAATTAGTGGAAAACCAGAAAAGATACAAATTAGAACTTGCATTTGCTTACCACTTATTTTGGCATTTTAATGGATTTAAACAAGTATTTGTGGGAACACCTAGACAGGCATAATTATCTTTACCTACCAAATGCATCTGCCAAGACAGGAACTATAATCAAACCAGCTGTCCAGGAGGGAGTATATTTAGAAACAAGTTCATCTTCATCTGGCAGCAGAGCTTGGATCTGTTGAGAAATGTTATCTTCCATTCAAACTAATATCTAACCATATTAATTTTTATGACAGACCAAAACATAAGTACTTTTTAAACTCAGAAATTATTTTGGAGAGTTTCTACAGAATTATTCTATCTCAATAATTTTAAAATTGTACCTTCAGATTTCAGGGGCTTTCATATATACTAGCTTAAAGACAACTGTCATTTTAACCTAAAATCTTAAACTTGCATATTTTAAAAAACTGATAAACTGGAGAGGAAAAAAAAATCCAACAAAAAAACCACCACCATAACCAGACTGACCTTTTTGTTAAGCTGTGGAAAAAGACAAGAATATTGCAATCCACACTTTCCCATTAATTTTTTCAGGTACGGAAACTGGCATCTTTCTGGACAAAGAAGGCAGGGGGGGGAGGGCAGGGGGAGGGGGCGGGGAGAAAAGAAAAAAAGAAACAAAACCATTAAAATATCCACACAGATTTATCATTTGTAATCAACATTTTAGATGGCCCACTGGAAACCAAACTAAGACCCTATTTCATAAAAATATCAAAGCAGCCATTGCTTGGTAAAAGAAAGTGGGGTTTCAACTTGGGTGAGCTCAGAATAAGACTTTGTAGTATCTACTCCCAATCTGCTCCCATCATGGCTTCCAGAAATAAAAGAAACCTCTTAGAAGTTCAGGAAGTATACACTACCACTGGATAGATCTGTAGTTTTAATTTTTCTGTCGATTTTGATTTCTCTGTTTCTCTGTGTTTGTTTTTAATTTGAATTATAGCAACACAAAACAATCTCAAAGCTAGTGGAATTCAGTTAATGAAGTTTTTAAAAATATAAAAGACTGAAAACAGCCTTGTTTGAGGTAAATGAAGCTATGAGTTTAGGGAGTTTATTTATATAAAAATTGAGAGGCCTTAGAGGAAAAAGTTACGTTGATGTCATTTGTTAACTCCAGTGCTTGGAGGGAGTGGTCTTGGGTTTGCCTTTAAGAAGCTGACCGTTTGTCCATGAATTTTTAGAGGTGGCAATACCAAAGAAGGCCAAGAGATGGCAGCGTTGGTAAAGTATCCCGCGGCTCAGCCTCTCCCTTCTCGGTGCTAAGCCAAACCCCTTGAAGTCATTGTTTCATTGCTGCTAAAACCCCAACCTCAAAAATATTCTGATTAAGCATTCTCTGAATTGCTGTCGATTTACAGTGGTACAAATGTAGACTGGTAAAAAAAAAAAAAAAAAAAGAAAAAAAAAGTATTAGAAAAGAGAGAGTTACTGCCCTTCTTACCAAAACATGAGCCAGCTTTCAAAGACTAGAACTGCCAGTCACACTCCTGTTACATGTACAATAAAGATAGTAACTCCTCATGGTAGGCCCCCAATATTCCAATCAGAACTCTATTGAATTGTAGACTTGCTGCAAAAGCATAAATTAAAAGGCAGTCCTTGTGAAAGAAATTTACAATGTAGATTGGGACACACAAAATGAAAACCCACTAAATCACTGAAAATGAGAGCAGAAGGATTGCAAAGATAATACAGAAAAAATATTCTACATAAGATAGTCCACCGTCATATAATATCACATGCAGTTGTCTCTGGCAAAGAGATTGCTGGGTTCCTCCACTGTTTCTTGAAAATCTGAAATCCTAACTGCTTGTAATGTGTGACTGTATTTCTACATGTAAGACACAAACACTAAATAACAAAGCAGCCAGTGCTGGGTTCACTTCCAAATGCTATGACATAATTCTAGTTCCAAGGCACTCTATGTATTTCATAATGGTACTCTCAACACCTGAGACGACTTCTAGCTGTAATTATAAAGGATGCATAGCATACAGACCTGATTTTTCCTGATCAAAGGCATTAAAGATGTTTCAACACAAAAACTTCATAATCCATAACCCACGCCACACTGGATTAACTGCAGAACAACGAAGGGGACACTGACTGCTCTTCCCCCACATTTCTGTTCTCCTGGAAGCACACCACAAATCTTTTCAATGGTGAAAAAACTTTTGGAGTGACCACACTGCCAAAAGACCAAAGGGCATTTTCTTTTATGAAGACTATTTTAATTGACTGAACTATTTTGCAAAAAAGCCCAAGTGTTTGTGAACATTGGTCAAATTATTTTTTTTAAGTGAGTACAGGTTTCTCTCCTGTTTTTTTGATAAAACAGTTTGAATAACCTAAAACTAACTGGATTTGTTCATGTAGAAATAAAACAGCAGCAATTTTTACAAAAATATTCTCTTAAACAGAAACTGGGGAGGTGCACTTTACCGTAACACTGGTGAAAACACAGATTTGCTCCTTCTACAACATAAAAGTACATTTTGTACACAGCATAACTGCTGAATAAAAAAAAAAATTAACATATTAACCATTTTACAAGGGTTTTCATTGGTTTTATAAGACTGGTGTTTCCCAAACAGAAATGAAAGAAAGCTAATGTGGAACATAAAACTAAGCAGTCTTTCAAAAACTTGGTAAAATACAATCTTAATTATGAAGAAAAAAAGTCATCTCTCTATTCCTGGAAAGAGAATTACTTTTTATTTTATTTTTTACTAAACAAGATAAAGATAATGCACCCTAGGATCAGTGTCCCACTGATATTTTAATAACGCTTTAAAACAATGAGGAAATCCTACATCAGTGCCTTCACTATTTAAACATTAGAAAATGTCAGACATTTGCTCACATGTACATTTAAAGTGACATTATTATTACTATTCAAAATTAAAATGTTTCTTAGTTACATACTCATTAAAATATAATATGCTGTTTATGGTATTTTTTTAAAGCTCACCTCATACTATCTACCATGTAATGTCTTCAGTTTAAATTACACTGTAACTTTTTCTTTCTTCACTCTATTTTTTACTAAGATGATTTCTTGCTTTATAAGAAAACATTTTGCAGCTCTGCAAGGTAGGAATCTGTTTCACAGTAACTGAGATGTGTTTATGTGGTGAGATTTTTTTTCTTAGGGAGGTGTCCTCTGGTCTCACAGAAAAGCAGTTACAGATATGCTGAAAGCTAGGAGTTGAACATAGCTTAAATTAACTTGAAACAGTGCAAACCAGAATCTAACAGATAAATTATTCATAGAAACAATGTTTCTAGAGATACTCACTGAAATCACAGAATCACAGAATCACAGAATTTCTAGGTTGGAAGAGACCTTCAAGATCATCGAGTCCAACCCAGCCCGAACACCTCAACTAGACCATGGCACCAAGTGCCACATCCAGTCTTTTTTTAAACACATCCAGGGATGGTGACTCTATCACTTCCCCAGGCAGGCCAGTCCAATACTTTATCACTCTTTCTGTGAAAAAGTTTTTCCTAATCTTTTAACTCAAGAATGAATTTTACTTTGAAATTTTAAGGGGAAATTATTGAGCGGTATTTTTAAAAGTGTGGAGGGCAGTTCTATAGTCTGCTGAAACAGGTCAGAGATGTTCCTTTCATATCTATCCTTAAAACGTATTATGAAAAGCATAATTCTCAAGATGACATATTTTATTTTCCTAGTCATTTCACCAGCACTTATGTAGGGAGTTGTACATCTTTACTTTCATTGTTGTTCCACAGCTGTCTTGTAAGCAGAGAAGTACACAATACCATTAAGCAACCTTGTCCAAAAGCTTATGCCCGCCTCAGAACATCCTAGTTCCACTTAGGCAGACACAAGAAAACATACCCCAAGTTATCCAGATCTTGCATAGTATGCCTTCTTCATTTGTAACAGGAAATATTTGCAATAGGAAAAGGAATACATTGTGAAGTTAATATAAATGCAGATGTAGGTGGCCAAAATCCCCAGGAGCACATGGGCCTTTACATTTTCACACAGGTGAACAAGGTTTCAGCCTCCCAAATCTCTGGCAATTATTTCTGCAATTATTCAAAGAAGCAGTGTTCAAACTCAAGTGTTTTCAAAAGGACAGAATTCATCTCAGGTGACCTGGGCCAACCAAAACAGCATTAGCAGGAGAGGAAAGAGCCTAAAAAACACACATGTTGTGATGCTTTCAAAAGGATGGTGAGGGCATAGGTAACACTTGGAAGTCTCAGCAATTTGTGCTATAAATAACAGCAAGCTATCCCACAAGAAAATTTACTTCCTTTGATTTGTCAAACTTGTTATACATTACAGGTGCTGGCCATGAGAGAACTCTGTATTGTTAAATAAAGCTTTTTTAAACATAATATCCACTCCAGGAAGTTGGGAGTTACATCTTGCTGGGGTTTTTTTCCTATTTTCACCTTTCTGCTGCATCTTAGTTGTTACTGCAATCATTAGTTGTTAATCCAGTCCTGGCCACAGGTCTCTCATGAAGAACTCACTACTTTTTCCATCTAAATATTTTCACTTTCATAATGTCAAAATCAGGATACAAAATTCTTTTGTCACATCATTCCCCACAAAAACAACAGTGCTGTCTTCAAAATCACAGAATACGTTCAAACTCCCATCCTTTTTTAGTACAGTCTTTTTTTTTTTTTAGCTTTAGGGAAGGGAATGCACCCTCATACAAAACCTTAAATCACACACAAAAATATCTGCTTCCTACTGGCTGCTCCAGGTAGAACCATGACTGTTCTGCTGTACTGAGGATTATGGAGTTTTACATTCTATTTTTTTTTCAACTCTCACTTACTTCTCTTTCCCATCTTGGCATCCTCCTGTTGTCTTCCACTTTAACTTACAGCTGAACCCAGGAGCTGTGAAGCCTTCCCAGGTTCCCACAGTCAAGAGCTAAAAAGATGTTGTGAGGGCAAGGAGCTATTCCAAGTATCTCACAGTCATCTCTAACCCCAACTTATGCTCTCATTTTTCTGCAGCAGGATCACAAGAATAAAATTCATGAAAAATATAAAAGCGAATAAAAGCACTGTCATAGAGGGCAGCCTAACAAACAGGCAACAGCGTGTGGGTCTCACACTCATCTTCACAGAAGGCAACATTAGGAGTCCCTGCACAAAACGCATTCTTCTGCTTACAAAGAAGAAAAGCTGTTGTCCGAATTCAAGCAGACAAATGGTAAAAACTATTATCTCATTCATACAATAAAATCATAGAGAATCACCACACAGTGAGTGTGTCACCTTCACTGGTCATAAGTAACAAAGAAAATTATTAACACTTCCTGTTTTGGTAGCTGAGGTCCAACACTAGCACTAGATGAGTGCTTCCCATATTGAGCAACATAAATCAGTCAGGTGGGCAAATTATTTACAACCTTGCACATAAGAACATGCAATAAAGTGCCCTTAAGGTGCTCCCTTGACTCTCAAACTGAAGATATCAACAACTTGATGTTGCAAGCCTGGGTGCAGACAGTGCTGTATGTCTTCCCACCTCTCCCTGTTCATCAAGATACTTGGAAAGAGACAGAGGGCACAGTCTGTCTTCTTGTGGTTACCAGAGCAGTAAATCAGGGAAGGTCAGTAAAACAGACAGCAGCTGAGACAGACACTCCATCATCTAACAGACAAGCCTTACTGGATACACAGGATACAACTATACAAAACAA
Organism: Phylloscopus trochilus trochilus; assembly: GCA_016584745.2. Lineage (NCBI taxonomy): Eukaryota > Metazoa > Chordata > Aves > Passeriformes > Phylloscopidae > Phylloscopus > Phylloscopus trochilus. The sequence goes on from WQNJ02000016.1 coordinate 49,794,019, forward strand.
AGCAATATCCACTATTATCCATTATCTATTAATGTCACCCATTATCCATTAATGTTACCCATTATCCATTGTTAACAAGACCTCACAAATCCTAGCTATCAGATATCCCAGCAGTCTTTGAGCAGCCAGAGATGGCAAAATGCAGAGATCCATGCAAATGCAGCTCCTTTATATTTGGTGTTCCTGAGTCCTTTCTTCTTCTCATTTTTATTATTTTTTCTTAGTTCTTTCCCCAATGTCAGCACTTGTTTTTCCTGCCTCTTTTCTAAATCCTTACAAAGCTACTCTCTTCAGCTTCTTCATCTCCTTCCATTCTGCTTACAGGCTTTGAAATCACACAAGAGCAGGTCTCCTCTCTGGTTTATTTTGCTGAGCAAGTTCTGGGTTACTCAAGCCAACAATCACACATGCCAACTACAGGCTGCACTGGCTACATCAGGACTCCGTGTGTAATGATTCCCTCTCTTGATTAACCTAGTGGGAGACTTTGGGATACTACAGTCTCCCTAGCTGTCATTCTAGAATGTCAATCTTGTCTCTTGTAACCATGTCTGAAATTAAGATGAAAGAAATGTCATGGAGCATGAAAAGTCAACACATAGAATGTATTTATCTGACTAATGCAAAGTCCTTAAGCTAATTGCCTGAAAAACAAGTGAAACATAAACTCTGACTTGAACAACTCAAGATCACAGGAATTTGACTGTGAATGTGTAAGAACATGCAAGCAAAAAGATTATTTTATTCTCATCAAGCTCAAGAAAAGGGAGTGGTATGCAATATGTCAATTTTGCATCAAGCACAATCACTTTCCAAGAACTTATTTTGGTTTCAGTACAAAATTACCATTCTCTCCGATTTAGAAATTTTTCTCTTTTTTCTGAAATTCACGCAATGCTGTAGGAAAATATAGGACCAACATTACTACTCCTATGTCAGCAGCTGTAGGGGAGCATGCCAGGATGCTTTCTTGTACTGCCAGCAACCAGCAAGTGTATTCAGCTCTTAGCAAGCATCCTTTGTCAGAGATGTGCAGGCTTCATCACTTGCCAAGAGAAAATTTCAAACTCGATTTTTCCAATTCCTTACCTTCTGTTCATTCCCCTTTTTATCTCTCCTGCATCTCAACCTCCATCCTTTTTCAACTCTCAGCTTTCTTGCAGATGATTTTGAACCACCTGATCAATCTATTCTGCTTCCAAGCTTCCTGAATATAACTGAACACTTCCTCAGCTGATTAGACAAAATTCAGTATATTAGACCTTCTCTTTTTCCATTTCCTAAATTTTTAATCCACATTTTTGTGACAAAGTTAGATTCATGAATAAAATTTTATGTTTCTTTCACTTGAAATATGTGAAAAAATAGTGAATTTTCACTTGAAATAATGCTGAAAAATGGTTTAGCAGCACTACTTCAGTGTATATTTTTCAGCCAATATTTCACTGACCATCTTGAGGATTTTAAAGTATTTCTAGACATTTCAGAATGACACTAATCTAAAAAGAGAGATGCAGAAAGACAGCAAGACAAATTCTTGCTATCCTCTAAACCGAGGTTTCCAGGAGTATTATAAGACTTTCACATAGGGATTCAAACACCTGTTCTACTTTAAATCCTGTACTAATTTCTGTAATCATGGCAAATTCACACATCAGTATGAAAGAAAATTTTTAGATACATTTACACGTGGATTTTGAACTTGCAGTCTTTCTTTTCTGAGTACTGGTTTCAAGTTATTTTAATGCACTAGAACATTCCATAGTTTCCTTCTCATTTAACTATGCATTTGTTATCAAAATATGTTGGGGGTTGAGTTTTTGGGGTTTTCTTTCTTTTCCTTTTCTTTACTTGTTACCAGTGAAATTTTTCCCATTGTGTTGCTAAGAAGCACTCATGGCTGCGTGCTTGAGATGGCAGGGAGGGGAAACTTACTCACTCATGGGAGTCTTCACGATGTAGCTGTTGCTTGGGAAAAGATCTCACTCCTGCTACAGAAGTCCAGCTGAGTTCTGCTTCTCTGGTGTGGGATGAGCCTCTGCTCCTGGGAGCAGCCACTGAACTGGGACCTTGTTATCTGCTGCCTCGCTGAAGGAGGGGCCTGTCGCCGTGCTGGGACCGGGGTCACTGTTGTCCCGCTCCCCTGCTGCTTCTTCCGCACTGCTCTGAGTCTCTTCACTACTCTGTGGCCTGCACCCCCTGCCTGCCGAGACCTCCCGGCTCTTCAGCCTCAGCTCCGGAGTTTCCGATACAGCTCCTCCCTTCCGGGCCGAGCCGCCATTACCACGTGCTCCCCAAGCCCGCGCCACAGCGCCCCCTGCAGCCGTGTGGGGATCATCGCACCTGCCCTGCCCACCGGGAGCCACCAGCGCCCCTGCCGGCTGTGACCGGAACTGCGCCAAAGGGAAAGTGCCTGCAGTGAGGGAAGCTGTTCCTGGGTTCCTGGTTCTGTTTTGTTGTTAATGCTGTAGTTGGTGTTGTTTGTTTGCCTGGTTATACATAGCAGTAAAGAAACGTTATTCCTATCCCCATACCTTTGCCTGAGAGCCCTCTTAATTTCAAAATTATAATAATTTGGAGGGAGGGGTTTATATTCTCCATTCCAAGAGAGACTCCAGCTTTTCCCTGGCAGACACCTGTCTTTCGAACTAAGACAGCATATTAACTAAAACTTCGGCAAACACACAGAACCAAAGTGGCAGACTTGAACTTGACAGCAAGTATCTCCTGCACTTTGTATGAACTGTACCACTCTGAACTAAAGCTGTAGCAAAGTCTCTCAGTAGCCTGCCAAAGCTTAAGGTCCTATGAGTCTCTAGAACAGCCCGAGACACTTTTGAAGCCTGCAAGCATAGCTTACCTGGATCTCCATTAGATCCTATCCTGGTCAGGGTTATGTTGTAAAAACATAATAACCAGGGAGAGGTACGGCTAGGACACAGAGATTTGCTCTATATCATCTCATGTCACTGCCAGGGGTGAGGAAAGGGACGCTCTTATGGGAAGAAGTTCCTTCCAGTTGAGAAAATGTGGTGGGGGTAGCCATCCACTGTTCTCTACTGTTATGGGGTTTCTTTGAAAATAGTTTCTTTACTTGTAATCTCTGTCATTAGTATTGATGCTGTTACTGTTCATTTTCCTATCCCTATTGCCTCACGGGGGGGCAGTGGGACCCGCTTCAGAAGGAACACGACGGCAAACGTACAGGCCATTCGGGCAAATCACTCGCTACACCAATGTGGTCGATGGTTAAATGCGTTTATTACTTGCGTGCGCCGCCTTATATAGAGCCGGTGCGCTTACGTCACCAGCGCAAGGCAGCGGGTTACAGTGCTATTGAACAAAATAATCGGAGAGGCAGGGTCCCTATCCTTCCCGTACATCGTGTGATCTTGCGAACGGCATCCCTAGCTGACCACATTTCCCATTACTGTTTACAGTAAATTGTTCTTATTTCAACCCATGATCTTTGCTTTTTGTGCTTCCAATTCTCCTCTCCATTGTGCCACAAGAGGGAGGGGGCGGGGGAAAGTGGGGAGCAAGAGAGTGGTGCGTGGTTTGGGAAGTCTGGTGGGGGCACTGAATTGGGGTTTCTATTCCTAAACCACAACAGATCCTTACAGGCTTGCCAAGATTAGATACCCAACACTTGTATCAATTTATTTGTTTATTCAAATTGAAACTGTGTGGTTCTTGGGCAATTTGTCTTTTACTAAAAAGCAAAAGGTGTGTGAGTGCAAAAACCAGATTAATTAATCCAGCTCCAAAACAGTTTTCAATTAAGTTTTCAATAGTTCATAAAATTAGCAAATAATGACTTTTCCAATTCCTGTTGAGCTTAAACTGACCCTTAAACAAATATCAAAGAAAAATCCTGTTCACCTCCCCACCTGTCTCTAGACATTATTTCCTGTTGCTGCCCTTAGGCTGCCATTACTCTTTGCATTCTGCACAGTCAGGGAAACTAGGCTAGCAAAAGAGAAACGAGCTTTCAACTGGAGTGACACCCTCAAGCAAGACCTCACACAGCTACAGGCATATGAGTGGCACATGGGAAGTGGTGGGAAGAAGTGGCAGAAGACAGCAGGAGAAGGAAAACCAGCCTGCTCCTTTCAACAGCAACCCATACTTTTGCCAGATTAAAATAGTGCAATGACAGGCTAAACCATTTTGGAAAAAGGAAGGAGGTTTCTTTCAGGAAAATTTCTTTCCTTTAAAATGTCCATAGTAGAATGTTTTGTTTGCTGAAGGGAAAGTTAGGCAGTTATGACAAAGCATTGAAAAAACAACATTTGAAAAAATTTGAAAATTCCATTATTATGCCAGGGTAGGAGATGTGAGTGAGCTTAATGGACTGAAAAATTTGAAGAATTATGATAAGACAATCCAGGACAATTGAAAAACTATTTGACATACAGCTTTCCTAAGGGATTATTTCTGATTTACCAGTAAATGGTGTTTTCTGAGAATACATATTCTCCACTCAGAAAAAATAGGGACATACACTTCATAAAAAATACAGTTGCTGAATGCTTGCTTTGCTTTTTAAACGGAAATGTTGGGACAGGATTGTCTGAGTTTTTACATTTTTTTCTTCACTCTATATTCTCTGAAGTGATTTTTCACTTATCTTCCATGTTGATTCAATTTTCTCTTTGCCTTCTACATAAAAAAAATGTTCCAATTGGCTATCTTCTTATAACTCAAAGACTGACATTCTTTATTGCCCTAGTTTTACTTGCAGGTGTTGGGAATGGGGCAGAGCCTAGCACTGTGTGGGCATGGCTAAGTTGCTATTCTGTATCCCAAAATCATCGCTGGGAGCCACTGGTTTGGGGGCTATGGGTTGGGGGGGAAGAGAAAGATACACATACACCATGAGTGTGCCATTTTGTTCCATTCCTTCCTCAGAGAACCTGCCAGCAACTAGCATTGTGGACTCTGCCCCTCTCTCAATGCTGCCTGTCCCTTCCCATCCCTCAGGAGAAACACAGCTCCAAGTGGTGAACACAGCTGTGGTGATGGATAAATCATGTTTTCATAATGTTTGTTATTGTAGTGGATAATAGTTTATATTTTTATAATATTGTGGTTAGTATAAATCAGAAATTGAGTGTACCCTTTTAAGAAAGCCAAAAAGCCTCCCCAGCATGGTGGAGGGCTTGGAAAATTTTGCAAGGACTTTTTCCCCATCTCCGGAGAGGAGAACAAAGAAATTACAATTCAAATGGAAGGTGGAGAACATTCTGGACAAGGATGCTCCACACCTCATAAGGACTAATGGCCCTGAGATGATATCTTATCTGGGACATTAAGAGTACTCAGGAACCTTCCGCACCCAGGAAATCCATTCAGAAGCTGGACCCTGCTTTAGAAATTTCATCAATGAGACGCCAAGGGACAAAAAAACTTACAGAAACCTTGGACTCATGTAAGCCCTGCCAGAAAAAGTATAAAACAGCTGGCTTGGGCTCAGTTGGTGTGAAACCAAGGGGAGTGTAACGTGGTAGAGGTTACGCTCGTGGTTTCACCCAGTGCAGACACTGTTTCCTTGTTTTGTTGGCTTTGTCAATTTTCTATGTCCGAAATTTTCATTGGCAAATAAATAGTTTTCGATGGAATTGGCTCTTTAAATTTATAACACAGTCAAGCCTAGCCAAATACTGCTGAATGTAGCTGAACCCACAGTGCCGTGCAGTTCAGAAGCAGTCAGTCTGGGCAGGACAATAGGGTTCAGAAGTAGCATGGTCCAGCAGCATGGTCCAGATTGAGGCATTTTTCCACAGTTGTTTTTTGTTCTCTCAAGCTCAGAGGAGGAGAATGCCAGGCTGCAGTAACAGCCAGCATTTTCCCCTTTTTGTCAGACCACACGGTGCTGGTGAGGGTGCTATCCACCATCTTGTTTTTGTCTCAGGAGGCCATGTGGAACTGAGCTAAGATGATGAGCACCTTTGTACATGTAAATCACCCTCTCTTTTGTATTAACACAAGTGTGTTAATTGTTGCTGTTACTGTTTGTATTATCATCCCATGGCTGTTTGTTGTAGTCGATTGTTACCGCAACCCAAAGAGTTGCATTTGTCCTTTTCGAACCAGGGAGGGGCAAAGAGAAAGGGAGTGGCTTATTTTAACTTTAATTCCCAAATGGTTTTAAATCATCACATTCACTCATTTTTACAGTTCTGTCCTTTACTTTCCTGAATGCATCAATTCTAATTGCTAACATGAAAAACAAAAACAAACATACAGAGCCAACAACAATAACAAACCATTCTTGCAGTTGAGGTCCTCCAGCTCAGGGCTCTGGTGGTCCCAGATCCCATCTCCAGTGTAGAATTCTGAAGCAAAAAAATCATTAAATATCTCTGCCTAGTTTATGTCCCTGTTTGGGAAGTGACTGTTCTCATCAAGTAACTGACCAATGCTATTTCTGGTCTGCCTTTTGCTACATTAATATTTTTAAGCCCTTTTTATTGCTCCCCACAGTACTAGCCAGCTTCAATTCAACAAACAGCATCTCTGCAGTCCTCCCACATTGCCTGATCTTGATTCTAATGACCATACATTTTCTTTTTTTGCCTTAGTGTCAAAAGATTATCCCTGCTTAGTAACAGGCACCATCAGAACTAGAGCAGGAAGATTACTTGAGTACCCCTCAGACTGTTCCTAGGTTTTTCATTATACACAACAATAAATTAATTCTCTTTTTAATACACATTTCATTTATATGACTATTAAAGCAAAAGGTAAATATTAGCAGTCTGCAGTGTATTACATCAATACCAACCCTTTAAAAGCCAGGAAAAAAATCAATTAACTACACCAAAACTATCAAATTCCCTCAAACTGACTGACTCTAGCTCTTTTCCCTGTCACCATCTCTTCAGAAATGCATCCACCTCAGCTCCATTGCTGGAGCTCCACTGGCATCATTCCAGCATTCTGAGCTTGACTGAAAGTGAACACTTCCCTTGCCTGATTTTCTCTGGCTCATTTTTAGAGATACAGTGATACTTATGTTTTTATTCCAAGACTGCAGAGATGAATTTTTAAATATCTAAATATCTAAATATCTATTTTACCATTCAATACATTGGAACAAATATGTACACATAAAATCTTTTGCTAAACCACATATTCACTTGGAGTTCTTTGTGTATGGATAAAAGCCAAACAAAGACTTCCCTACCCAAAATTCCACTAAAAAAACAACTGCCATTGACCAGGAGAGTGAGACAGATAAGAACAGCCAAAATCAGGACTGTTGGTGCTGATTCTAAATAAGACATATTGCATTTGACAGATTTTTTCCAAGTCCCATTTCAAAAATGGTCAGCAGTATATGCCTGTTACAAAATAATCTGTATTCCGTTATAATGCAAAATGGTTTCCTGATTCCTTAAATTCCTGAAGATTTCTACTTTCTTTTATTTGCTAATCTTATTCGTGCAGTTACAGATAAAAACTCAAACCCCTTCCCTAGAGTCTTTCAGAGACACTCTGAACAGTCTTTTCTAAGGGAGAGTGCAAGGGAATGGGGAAGAGAGGTAGAGCACTAACTTTCCCTTTGTTGGAGTGGTCTTCCAGAGCCACAGCCAGGTCTGCTAACATTCCAAAATTATAAATAAGGTGTGAAAATGAGAGAATACTTTCAACTGTAAGAGAAAAAGTGAAAATGCAAGTATTTTCTTTTGGCATGAGAGCTGAAGGCAACGGATGAGATGGGGAAGGGGAAGCAGTACTTTCTACAAAGGGACTAGTCCTTTCAGAAGACTGTTTAGAAGACATACTCCTGTGAGATCAGAGTAAGACTTTTTTTTCCCCTTTTTCTCTTAAATTGTCTGTGTAGAAAGGAAGAATTCATGTTTTCATAATACTTGTTGTTATAGCAGAAATATAGTTTATAGGAAAGCCAAAAGGAGCCGCCCCCCCCCCCCCCCCGGAGCAAAGGGCCTGGAAAGTTTCACAAGAACCGTCTCCAGCTCCGGTAAGAAGACAAAGAAATTACAATTCCAATAGAAGGAGAAAGTACAGCCAAGATGGAAGTGATCAACCCCTGATGACTCCGAGATGGTATCTTCTCAGGACCATCCAAATCGCCCTGGGATCCCATCCACCCAGGAAGTCCTTTGAGACAGCAAAACAAGCCACTAGACGTTTCAACATTCACCGGCACCAGGGCCTGAGAAACAAGTCGAGACGTACAATTTCAAGAATATGTAATCCAAGCCAGGAGGGATATAAAACTAACTGACTTGGGGACACACTTTGTGAAACCTCGGAGGGACGTGACGTGGCAGAGGTCACTCACGCTTGGGGTTTCACCCAGTGTGCGCACTGTTTCCTTGTTTCGTTGCCTTTGTCAATTACTTGTCCGAAATTCTCGTTGGCAAATAAATCGTCTTTCGATGGAATTCGCTCTCTAAATTTATAACAAACCTGGTGGCCTGTACAGGGGGTTCTGAGCCTTGATCTCCTCTTTCTTGAGCCGGGGGTGCCCCTGCCCTCTTGTACAGGCCCGCGAAAGAAATGGGTGTCATCAAAGTCCAACTAATCGGGACTCTGAACTGAGAAAGCCAACGAGAGCCATGACCCAAGGAAAACTGAGGCAAAAGCTAGCTTTAGAGCTCTCAGGGTACAGGGGGTTCTCCAGGACCGCGGTTTTTGTTTCACTCGTAAAAATCTAAGTGCACGAAGAGTCCATGTGGAAAAACGAGTCGTAAGTACACGTGGTTGGGTGGGGTGGCAGAGTATGTGTGTGTGAAAGAGACATGATATCATCACGAAGCGAGTGTGGACCCTCAAACCGCACTTCCTCTGTATCATGAGATACACGGTTGGTGAAAGGGGAAGTGGGTGTTAGAAGAGTGAAAGAAAAAAGGCAAAGATCTGTTTCACACATGGGGAGCACACTAAAGTTGCCACCAAGGAGCTAAGAGGAAAGGACATGTCTCTTAGGAGTTCCGGGACTGGTAAGCCTCTTCAGCTGGTTAGGGAAAAAGTTAACAAAGAAAGAGACAGAAAAAGGGAGAGCTCGTTTGTCAGTCAAGCCCCTCAGGTCGACTCCCTGCTGGGAAACAGGCTGAAAACTTCAGAAAAAAGCCTCAGAAACCACGGTAAGGTACCATTGAAACTAAGTTGCAAAGCCCCTGTCTGACAGGACACACCACTTCAGAACCGTCCCAAGTCGATGAGACAAGGTAAGAGCAAAACTCGGAAAACGGCGATAAAGGGAAAGTCAGTAGAGAGAGCATACCCTGAAAATCCCCCGAGAAAGTCCCTTGGAGTAGGTATTAAGCAATTAGAAGGAATTAAAGAAAACTTGGTAAGGCCGAGGTTTGGGATTTTTGATACTTGGATTTGTGAAATGTTGTTAGAATTTGTACTTGCAAGGACAGCAACCAGGAGAGAAGTGCATTTTATTATAAGGGAAGATTCAATGCAAAGCTGTATTCAGTGTGCATCAGAGCTGGGGCGGGGGGGGGGGTGGAGAATGGGATCCGCGGAGTGGTCTCCCGCCCCCATACATGGTGCCGATTGCCCCGGCTTCAGTGGCAGGGAGCTCGAGAAGAATCCCTACCCCGAAACAGCAGCCTCCTGCGAGAAGCCAACCACTTCCAGGGGTGTCCCAGCCCCGGGAATCTCCACAGTCCCCAGTAAGACAACTGCACCTTTGCCTCCTCCGAAATTGCAACCTTCGAACAGGGATCGCAACCCCCGGTAGCTTCCAAGCCCCCACACTATCTCAAGACTTACTGTGGGAGGAAGCTCCAGGATCCCTGTCATCACTGGACATCCTGTCCCCTGGGCACCCCGTCTCCGGGTCAAACTTGGAGCCCCCTCCTGAGGGTACTCTCCCAGGGCGGGGAGCAGTCTCCATTACCTGGGCTTGCCCAGGGGATGACCAGGGTGGGGGCGGCAAGACAAAGGGGGAAGTGCGGGGGGCTTTTCCCTCTAAAGGAAGTGTCTCTGGCTGCGAGTACTATAGAATGGGTCAATGTCTCCCCCTTTAACACATGGGGGATGTCTGAGCATTTAAAAGGGAGATAGAGAGGAGGACATGATCAGGTAGGCAGCTGTGGGAGACTGAGATGGGCGTTTTCCACATAGTACAGCAGGGGATTTGGGGTGGCCAGAGTGGGACCTGGGTTGGGGTGTGCGGGGCAAAGGAGGAGCGGATGCTCCCTACTCCGGGAGAGCGGCTTTTCCATGTGGGGAGGGAGCCGCGGTTCCCGGGGGCGCCACGGCCCTCCCCTTTTCTCAGAAGCGCCTATGTCTCCACTCTCCCCGCAGCCAAGGCCCCCCCTCTGCAGAGAGCTGTCTTTGCTTCTCGGACCCCTTGTGAGAGGCAAGCTGCTGGGGGTAAGAATGAGGCGACTAGAGAAATGGTGCTGCAAGGTGGGGGGGAGGAGAAAAACAAGGGAAAACCCCTTTAAAGTAAGCTGACAGCCCAAAATAAAAATCAAAATAACCCTAGAATGTGGCACAGCCTAAATTAGAAAGGCCAGGCTTTAGACTCCACATAAAGGCACAAAGATACTGCAATATGTAGATAATTCGTTGATAGCAGGATCCAGGGAAGAGGATGTGAGAAAATGCACTATGGAACTGCTAAATTTTCTGGGGAATAAAGGACTAAAAGTCAGTAAATCAAAGTTACAATTCACAGAGCCCAAGGTAAAATGCCTGGGGCATTGGATCACTAGGGGCAAGAAGAAATTAGACCCAGAAAGAGTGGCAGGCATTATTGAACTTCCCCCTCCTCAAACGAAGAAAGAAATAAGGCAAATTTTAGGACTAACAGGGTATTGCAGGCAAGGAATAGAAGGTTACAACAAAAAAGTAAAAATTCTTTATGAAAAATAAACCACAGATAGATTAAAGCAGCTAGAGGAAGTCGAGAAAGGATATAAAGAGCTGAAAGATACGCTAACAGCTGCACAGGTTTTAAGCCTCTGAAATGTAAAAAGGCAATTTCAATTATTCGTAAATATAAGTAACCATACAGCCTATGAAGTTTTAACACAGGATTGGGCAGGAGCACGGAAGCCTGTAGGATATGTGTCAAAACTTTTAGACCCGGTGAGCAGAGGCTGGCCCACATGCCTACAGGCAATTGTAGCCGTGGCTCTGTTAGTAGAATAACAAGGAAAAGCACATTTGGGGCTCCCCTAGTAGTATATACCCCCATGATGTTAGGAAGATCCTTCAACAAAAAGCAGAAAAATGGCTCATAGATGCAAGGTTCCTGAAATATGAGGCAATTCTTATTCATTCTTTGGACTTAGAACTAAGAACCACCTCAGCCAGAAACCCCACTCAATTTTTATTTGGGGAAGCAGCTAAAAAACTAACTCAAGATTGCGTGAAAATAATAGACTTCCAAACAAAATAAGGTCAGACTTAGAAGAAGAGGAGCTGGAAGCAAAGAAAAAGTGGTTTGTAAATAGATCAGCCAAGGTAATAGAAAGAAAGAGAAAATTAGGATATGCTATAGTAGATAGAAAAACAAGTGAAGTAGTACAGTCGGGTCCCCTAGACCCGAATTGATCAGCACAGGCTTGTGAATTGTATACTGGGTTGATCAGACTAAAAGGTAAAAAAGGCACGATATTTACAGATTCAAAACACTCATTTGGATAGTACATACCTTTAGAAAGATTTGGGAAGAAAGAAGCCTGATCAGCTCAAAAAGAAAAGGATTGATGCACGAGGAACTGGTAAGACAGATATTAAAAGCCATACAAGAGCCCGAGGCAATTTCTATTGTGCATGTGAAAGGACATCAGGTGGGGATGCAATTTAGGACCAGATGGAATAACCTCGCAGACCAAGAGGCAAAGAGAGCAGCCCTAATGATGGTAAGTACCCCTGAAATTGAGCAAAGCAAGACACTAGAATACTCCATGTGCCCTTCAAAAAAAGAGATAGAGGAATTCCGTAAGATAGGAGGAACACTACTGACTGAAAGTAAGTGGAAATTGCCAGACAGAACAGAATTAGTGACAAAGGAATATGCTAGGAAAATACTTAAAATCTTGCACAATCAAACACATTGGGGGGCTCAAGCGTTAGCAGAGCACTTTCTACGTTTTTTTGGATGTAAAAGTATGTCTTGGTTTGGAAAGACTGGGAGATCTGCCAGGGAAAATGGGATTTCCCTTAGAATGGAGAACGTACACCCCTCATCCCCTGCCAAATTATAATTTTGCAATCAAAGGCTTTCAGGCAAAGATTTGGGAATAGGAATAACAATTCTTTACTAGGAATATTAATAATACAAGTGTAGTAGAAAAACAAAACCACCCAACCAAACCAGCAAACAAACAAACAACAATTTTGGAAAACTCTGACAGAGTCAGAGCTACAACCTGACACCCTGTTGGTCAGGGTGTTGGAAGCAGTCCAAAAGTAAGTCCTCCTGGAGTGGCAGATGTGGTTCTGTTGAAGTAGAGATGATCTTGTAGCAAAAGGGTCCAAGGGTGGTGAGAAGGGGTCTGGTGATCGTGAGAAGGGGTCTGGTGATCGTGAGATGGGGTCCGGTCTTCCTCCCAGAAAATCGGGTGAAGCTAGCCGCTTTCGTGTTCCTGTGTCTCAGTTTTATCCAGGTAGGAAATGGTTGGTTCCCCCCACTGCCGGGGGGAATGTGGTGCATCTCACAATAGGATGATGGAATGTGGATGTACAGCTTTTGGGGAGGGTATAGTTTGGGGAGGTGTTAATGGCCCATTAGCAGAAAAATATCCCCCTGGAGGGAGGACCAGCGGTGAGAGAGATAAGAACAATGTCCCACCTGGTTTTAACAGTTGGCCCATTATCAGAAGGCATCCGCGGCTCTCCCCCCAGAGTTACAAGAGATAAAGAAAAACATCTCCCCAACTGCTTTTAACAAATGAAATAGAATACACACCCCTGGCTCCACAACCCATGGCACATCCTTAAAAATAATACACATATATTTGCATGCAGACATAGTTGTCAAAGACCCGTGGGAGAAATCTTTACATTTAGTCCTTACATCCCTAGGGATGAGATTCAGGTGCTGGTACATATGGTTGCCTCTCATGGTAAGGAGGTGTTGTTCACAGTCAGCCTCACAGAGAAACAAATTAACCTTGCTCAAGGTAGCTTGCTGCCAAGGCGTTGTTTACTCCTTTGCTACAACCCACTTGTGTAACAGACCAACTCTACAGTTGGTTGCAGCATTTTGTTGGACTCTGGTTGTCATGAGAGGTAGAATTATAAAATGCCTCATAAGATCAGGTCTGGTCTATTCAATTAATAGCTAGCCTATCATCTCTTCTAAGTGTAGTTAAGCAATTTGCAAGTTCCCATGTGACAACAATCTTGGTATGAGAACTCGTTAGCACAACAACCTATTCTCGGACTGAAAAACAAATGCACCTGCAATAACAAGGGATTTGTCCCATAAGAATCAGTGAAGAAAATATGCAAACAATCCAAGAACAAAGAAATTTGATGGACAAGTAAAATACCTTTTACTATCTAATGGAGTAATTGGTGAGAAAGCTATTAATCAATTAAAGGTTAATAGCACATGAGGTCTGTAAAAACTGTATAAAATGAGTTGTGTGAATAAAGAATCAGCTTTTCCTGCATGAAGATAATGGAGTCTCGGCTGACCTATTGCAACATCTGATGACACAACATGATTGCGGAAGGCAATGGCTAAGCCAGCTGTGGAAAACGCAAGCCAAGCCAAGATGGGACTTAGACACAGAGCACACAAAGCCGTAAACAAACAGCCTGGAATAAAACAAAATTCAAGCAGTGAATATACAAAGCAATGAAAGTCTACAGCTACACCCAGCTGCGGGACGGCACAAAATAAGCAAGACAAGAACCAGCCGGTGGAATGGGACCTGAGCAGTGAGTGCATGGGGCTGCAGATGGCACAGAATACACAGAAGCAAACACAGCTCCTGGGAGGGTGTCTCCCGGGGGAGAGTGGGCAGTCACGAATCAATTGAACACAAAGCAATCTCAAATTGTAGGGAGACAGCGGTCCCAAGAACTGCGGTAAGTGAACAAGTCGTGGACTGGAAATTGCGTTGTGGCCACTGAGATGTGGGGGAGCAGCAGTCTCAAGAACTGCAGAGAGTGAGTAGGTCATGGACTGGAAAACACATCACATCCACTGAGATGAAGGAGAAAGGTTAAGAGCTGGAGAATACATTGTGGCCCTTAAGCCAAGGAGACGCAATCATAAATTGTAAGAAAACACGCTGTAGAGCAAATTCGTGGCATGGAACGCACTAGTGTGAGGAAGTGCGGCCATGGGATAACGTCTAGACTGTGAGTTTGAATATATTAGGCCCACAGGGGATAAAAGAGGATAAAAGGAAATTGCAAACTTTATTGCTATGGTGTAAAAAGCGTAACGTGAGAGTAGATGTACAAAATGCCTTTTCTGTTGAAAAGTGGGACGAGTTGGGGCAGTTTTTGTGGGCAGGGGCCATAGGGGAAGATATGGTAGCCACAAAACCGTTACCTACATTGCATTTATTTAGAAATTAATTTTAAAATTGCAATCTGCTGAAGGGACTGCAGCTGCTGCAGCAACCGCCCCCCCTGTAGGCTCCAGAGACCTCTCGGTCAGTATCTCCTGTATCCGTAGATCCATTTCTGTTCCCTCTGCCCATGAAAAATTACCTTTTAATGGTTTTTCATGTTGAAAAGACTGGTTAAAAATGTTATAGACACTTTGAAACTGCTTTCAGTCTAAGCCATGTCAGCTGCATGGGGAAACAAAAAAAGAACCAAGAGCCCAAAGCCGGAACTTAGTTGTATGTACATGTAATATAACTCTGGCGCAACTCAATTCACCCCTGTCTTAGTCTGAAAGACAGGTGTCTGCTAGGGAAGAACAGAAGCCTCCCTCTGAATGATTATAATTTTGAAATTAAGGGGCTCTCAGACAAGGATATGAGAGGTAGGAATAACAGTTCTTTACTAGTATGTGTAACAAGGCAAACAAACAATAACCATGGCATTAACAACAAAAGAGAACTAGGAACCTCGTGACGGCCTTCTTGGCTGGGACGGGACGGACGAGGAGAGGCTTTGCTTCTGTCTTGGTTTGGAAAGACAGGTATCTGCCAGGGAAACTGGAGTTCCCCTAGAATGGAGAATGCCAACCCCTCACACCCCGACGAATTATAATTTTGCAATCAAGGGCTCTCAGGCAAAGATGTTGGGGAATAGGAATAACAGTTCTTTACTAGGAGATATTAACAATACAAATATGATAGGAAACAAAACCACCCAACCAACCAAACAAATAAACAAATAAACAATAATTTTGGAAGAAAACCCTGGCAGAGTCAGAGTTTCAATCTGACCCTGCGATTCAGGATGTTGAGAGCAGTCCAAAAGTAAAGTCCTTCTGAAGTGGCAGATGTGATCCTGTTGGAGCAGAGATGATTCTGCGAAGAAGCCGGTTCAGGGGCGGCGAGGAGGCGAACAGGATGACGAGCACAGGAGACTGAAGAAGATCTTGCCACTCCGCAGGGAAGGAAGCGCAGAGCACCCAGCTCCTGCAGCAGGGCAGCATCAGCGACTCCCGGCCACCTCCCCTCCCCGCCCCCCCCCACCGCCAGGGCATGAGATGTATAGAAATGCAAATGCACCGCACAGGCTGGGGAAGGTGGCAATGGCCTATCAAGATGGGTCATCAGGCCCCCAAACAGATGTAAATAGAATACACAAAACCCGGCTCCACAACACAGGACATTATCCACCCCTTATTCTATTATCATCTGCGTCATACCTAAATTAATAAACTCCACTATACAGAATGAACCCTCACACTCAGTTCTCACTTAGGATTAGGTTTTCCTGTGGTACACAACTGGTTTTCCCATCTTTCTGCATTACCCACCAAGTGTTACCAGGTCCTTGAGCAAACACAATCCCACAGGTGGGTTCACCTTTGCCCAAGGTGGGGTTTACCCAAACAGTCTTTCCTAAGATACCTCTCATATGTACAACAGGGACTTTATCTCCATCCACTGTGTGCAAAGGGGCAGACGGTGCAGGACCAGCTTGATTGATGGAGCCTCAGGTGTTGACCATCCAGGTGGCCTTTGCTAAGTTCACTTCCCAATTTTTGAAGGCCCCCCTACCAAGTGCCTTCAGGATGGTCTTAAGTAGTCCATTGCAGTGTTCAAGTTTCCCGGCAGCTGGTGCGTGATAAGGGATGTGATATATCCATTCAATGCCGTGTTCCTTAGCCCAGGTGTTTATGAGGCTGTTCTTGAAATGAGTCCCGTTGTCCGACTCAGTTCTCTCAGGGGTGTCGTGTCTCCACAGGACTTGTTTTTCCAGGCCCAGGATGGTGTTCTGGGCAGTGGCATGAGGCACAGGATAGGTCTCCAGCCATCCAGTGGTGGCTTCCACCATGGTCAGCACATAGCGCTTGCTGTGGTGGGTTTGGGGCAGGGTGATGTAGTCAATCTGTAAGACCTCCCCAGACTTATACTTGGACCACTGTCCGCCGTACCAGAGGGGCTTCACCCGCTTGGCCTGCTTGATGGCAGCACACGTCTCACAGTCATGGATGACCTGAGAAATACTGTCCGTGGTTATATCCACCCCTCGGTCTCGTGCCCACTTATAGGTGGCATCTCTGCCCTGATGACCTGAAGCATCATGGGCCCACCGAGGTAGGAACAACTCTCCCTTGTGTTGCCAGTGTAAGTCTATTTTGGATGCCTCTATCCTTGCATCTTGATCTACTTGCTCGTTGTTCCCATGCTCCTCATTAGTCCGACTCTTGGGGACATGGGCATCCACATGGCGGACTTTCACAGGTAGTTTCCCTACCCTGATGGCAATGTCCTTCCACTCATCAGCAGCCCAGATTGGTTTTCCCCTACGCTGCCAGTTGGCCTTTTTCCACTTTTCCAGCCAGCCCAACAGAGCTGGCTGGAAAGCTGTTAGCTACCATCCATGAATCAGTGTAGAGGTAGAGCTTTGGCCACTTCTCTCTATCAGCAATGTCCAGGGCCAATTGAACAGCTTTGAGTTCAGCAAGCTGGCTTGACCCACCTTCTCCTTCAGTGGCGTGTGCAACCTGTTGTGTGGGGCTCCATACGGCTGCTTTCCACTTCCGGTTCATCCCTACGATGCGACAGGAACCGTCAGTGAAAAGAGCGTAGCGTTTTTCTTCTGCTCGCAGTTGGTTGTATGGTGGAGCTTCTTCAGCCCGGGTTACTTGCTCTTGTTCTTCTTCGTCAGTGAGACTGAAGTTCTCAGCTTCTGGCCAGTTGGTGATTACTTCCAAAATCCCAGGGCGATTTGGGTTTCCAATACGGGTGAGTATTGAGTGATGAGGGCAATCCATTTGCTCCATGTGGCATCGGTGGCATGGTGGGTGGAGGGAACCTTTCCTTTAAACATCCACGCCAACACTGGTAGTCAGGGTGCCAGGAGGAGTTGTGCTTCAGTTCCAATCACCTCTGAGGCAGCTTGAACTCCTTCGTAGGCGGCCAAGATTTCCTTCTCTGTGGGAGTGTAATTGGCTTCAGACCCACTGTAGCTTCGGCTCCAGTATCCCAGTGGCCGGCCTCGAGTCTCACCTGGCACCTTCTGCCACAGGCTCCAGGACAGACCATGGCTCCCGGCTGCAGAGTAGAGCACATTCTTTACCTCTGGTCCCATCCTGACTGGGCCAAGGGCTACTGCATGTGCGATTTCCTGCTTGATCTGGGCAAAAGCGTGTTGCTGTTCTGGGCCCCAGTGGAAATCGTTCTTCTTGCGGGTAACCAGGTAGAGAGGGCTCACAATCTGACTGTACTCAGGGATGTGCATCCTCCAAAAGCCTATGGCCCCTAGGAAATCTTGTGTTTCCTTCTTGTTGGTCGGTGGGGACATGTCGGTGATCTTATTGATGACCTCAGTGGGAATCTGACGCCGTCCATCTTGCCACTTCACTCCCAGGAACTGGATGTCTTGGGCAGGTCCCTTGACTTTGCTCTTCTTGATGGCAAAACCAACTTCCAGGAGAATCTGAATTATCTTCTCTCCTTTCTCAAAGACTTCCATTGCCGTGTTCCCCCACACAATGATGTCATCGATGTACTGTAGATGGTCCGGAGCCTCACCCTTTTCCAGTGCATCCTGGATCAGTCCATGGCAGATGGTGGGACTGTGCTTCCACCCCTGGGGCAGCCGATTCCAGGTGTACTGCACACCCCTCCAGGTGAAAGCAAACTGGGGCCTGCACTCTGCTGCCACAGGAATGGAGAAGAAGTCATTGGCAATGTCGATGGTCGCGTACCACTTTCCTGCCTTGGACTCCAGCTCATACTGCAGCTCCAACATGTCTGGCAGAGCAGCGCTCAGTGGTGGCGTGACCTCATTCCGACCACGGTAATCCACTGTCAGTCTCCATTCTCCACTGGGCTTACGCACAGGCCAGGTGGGGCTGTTAAAAGGTGAATGAGCCTTACTGACCACCCCTTGGCTCTCCAGTTTACGAATCATCTCATGGATCGGGGTCACAGAGTCTCTGTCAGTGCGGTATTGCCGACGGTGCACTGTTGCTGTGGCAATTGGTACCTGTTGTTCTTCAACTCTTAGCAGTCCCACAGCAGAAGGGTCATCTGAGAGACCAGGCAAGGTATTCAGTTGTTTGATCTCTTCCGTCTCTACAGCAGCTACTCCAAAAGCCCAACGATATCCTTTTGGGTCTCTGAAATATCCATTTCTGAGATAGTCTATGCCGAGGATGCACGGGGCCTCTGGGCCAGTCACAATGGGGTGTTTCTGCCACCCATTCCCAGTTAAACTCACTTCGGCTTCCACTACAGTCAGCTGCTGGGACCCTCCTGTCACCCCAGAAACAGAAATGGGTTCTGTTCCTACACACCCTGATGGCATCAGGGTACATTGGGCACCAGTGTCAACCAAAGCCGTATATTTTTGTGGGTCAGATGTGCCAGGCCATCGGATCCACACAGTCCAATAGATCCGATTATCCCTTTCCTCTACCTGGCTACAGGCAGGGCCCCTCTAGCACTGGTTATCCCCTTCCTGAGCATACATACTAGAGGTTCCTTCAAGGGGATTCTACACAGCATTGGCAGCTTGGTTATAGGAGGTTGAGGCTACTCTCATTTTTGTGGAATCCCCTTGGTGAGTGTTCCTCTCCTTGAGCTCACGCACCCGTGCTGCCAGGACAGAAGTGGGTTTCCCATCCCACATTCCCATGTCTTCCCCATGGTCACGCAGATAAAACCACAGGTCAGCTCTTGGGTTGTACCCTCTCTCTCGAGCTGGGGGTAGTTTTGCTCTAACTCTGGGGCCTCGCACTGGTGCCACATTGGAACTGTTTGTCCTCATCTCCTCCCTCACCCCCCTTATCTCTTCTTTGAGTTCTTTAACCACGACAGAGATATGAGCCTGCATCAGGCCATTGATCATACTTTCATAATTCCTAAGCTTATTGGCAACAGACCCCACTGTCTCTCGATTGTCCTCAGCATTAATTGTTGCAATAAAGGTGGTGTACTCAGATGGCCCTAGATTTGCCAGATTCCACAACATCTGCCCTGTGCATTTAACCTTGTCAGGGTCATTATCATGCTGTCCACTCCTCCCAAAAAGTACCTCCAGCACCGCCACTTCCCTCAGCTGTTGGATCCCTTCCTCCAGAGTTTTCCAGCGCATTCTATGGTGGTGCTCCTGCATTCTTTCTTTGTGGATAAATCTCTCTCTCACACTCATTAAAAGCCGCTCCCAAAGGGGAAGGGGTCCTGGCTCTCTTACAAATACCTGATTTATACCTGAGTCCTGGGTCAAGGGTCCCAAATTCCTTGCCTCACCACTATCTAATTGCACACCCGTACCCATGAGGTCCCAGACCTGAAGTAGCCAGGCTGTGTAAGCCTCACGCCCCCGCCGTACAATATCTTTTTGCAGGTTACGGAGACTTTCATACGACAGGGACTCGGTGATGATCTGAACATGTGATTCCCCTGCAGATTGTGAGGGCCCTCCTTTCTTATCCTTATTATCTGGGTTTGCTGTTTTCACCTTAGATTTCTTTGTTTCCACAGGGGCAACTGCTGCTGGCTGTGACTGCCCCTGTGGTTCAGCTGGGACCTGGGCAGTTGTAAGCTCTGTGGGTTTCATTGCTGCACCATCAGACTCTCTTTTGTCAGGGCAGGGGGAGGGTTTCCCACTAGCTGGGGAAATGTACTCCCTCAGCATCTGGCCCATCTTCTCCTGCATCTCCTTAATCAGAGCCCCCACCCAAACCGGGTGGTTTATCTCTGAGGCAGGCTGTGGGGCAGGAGTGGACTCTTGGGCTGCATCCTTATTCTCTGGGGTACTTATTAAGGTGCTTACCCAGGCCAATTTCCCCTTGTCTCTGAATGCCAAACAGAACAGGCATACCAGCAACACCAGCCACTGTATGATATCATTAGCACTCAGAGATTTCAACCCTTCAAAAACTGGTGGGGTGGACCCAAAAGGTATGTGAAGGGCTGGGAGAAAATTTCCCCCGGTGCCATTTCCTCACAATAGGTACCATTGTTAAAGTAACCCCAGAAGCACAGAGTTAGCCTATGATAGCTATGAATCCATGTGCTTGCTTTCCAGAGGAAGTTAAAAATCCATGAATTTCTCACCTTATTAATCCACAAAATAAACTGGATGCCAGCCACAGTAGCCTTAGTCATAGGACCCATATTTACATACGGAGTAGCAAATGGCAGAAATACAGCCACCACCACGTGCCACCCAAACCAGGGAAAGCTAGACCACATGATTCTGGCCAGTGGGCTTTTATCTAATACCCAAGAACTGTTATTCCTCTCTCTCAATGCCCTCGTGCCCCACTCTTGGGTGCCAAAAGCTGTCTTGGTTTGGAAAGACAGGTATCTGCCAGGGAAACTGGAGTTCCCCTAGAATGGAGAATGCCAACCCCTCACACCCCGACGAATTATAATTTTGCAATCAAGGGATCTCAGGCAAAGATGTTGGGGAATAGGAATAACAGTTCTTTACTAGGAGATATTAACAATACAAATATGATAGGAAACAAAACCACCCAAACAAACAAACAAATAAACAAATAAACAATAATTTTGGAAGAAAACCCTGGCAGAGTCAGAGTTTCAATCTGACCCTGCGATTCAGGATGTTGAGAGCAGTCCAAAAGTAAAGTCCTTCTGAAGTGGCAGATGTGATCCTGTTGGAGCAGAGATGATTCTGCGAAGAAGCCGGTTCAGGGGCGGCGAGGAGGCGAACAGGATGACGAGCACAGGAGACTGAAGAAGATCTTGCCACTCCGCAGGGAAGGAAGCGCAGAGCACCCAGCTCCTGCAGCAGGGCAGCATCAGCGACTCCCGGCCACCTCCCCTCCCCCCCACCCCCCACCGCCAGGGCATGAGATGTATAGAAATGCAAATGCACCCCACAGGCTGGGGAAGGTAACAATGGCCTATCAAGATGGGTCATCAGGCCCCAAAACAGATGTAAATAGAATACACAAAACCCGGCTCCACAACCCAGGACACTTCACAAACCCTGGGGCAGTCTCATCCCCCTGCAGGACTCTGAGGAGCACCAAGCTGGAACGGCAGGAATGAGCAGAGATCCCGGGATGGTGGATGAGATGTATCAGAAGCTCCGCAGTGGTAGCTGGAGCTGCGGGATGTCCCGCCAGGGCAGGGGGTGCGGGGCTACAGCACAGCAAAAGACCCAGAGCAGGGCCAAAGAAGCGGCAGGGCCGGGACAGCGGCGGCCCAGCTCCAGCAGGGCAGGAGAAGGAGAACTCAGAATTCCTGTACACATGAGCAGATGATAATAGATTCCTAGGACTGGACTCCAGTAGTGACAGTGAATTGTCCCTGCAGTAAGCAACAGATTGACTCTCCTTCTAATGCAGAGAGTGAGAGAGAGCACAGCTGTCCCCAGCCCCTTACCTGCTCCCAAAACTCGCGGTTATCTTCCCCCTCTGAGAGAAACTCTCAGAGACAAAAGAAGTGTAGCCAGGTGCTACACTCCTCTCCTCGGGACACTTCTTTTGTTTTTTCCTTAAGTACCCATAAGTACCTAGTAGTTAGTTTCCTAGCAATGTATGGGAAAAAATTCTATAAGTAAAAAAGAAACAAATCTAATCCTCAGCAACCCCCCACATGAAACACACTGGCTTCCTCTCTCTGGGAAGCCACAGTGGCTGCGGAGGGTGGTGGGCAGTGGCGTGGTGGCCATCTGAGAGGGTCTTATCCTCCAGAAACCTCTGAGCACCTGGGCACCGGTCAGTCCAAAGCTCCATACAGAACACATGAGCTCTAAAGAAGACAGGAATCAGACAGCATTTCCTGCAGTGCAACGCCTTTCCACAACTGAAAGTTATAGTCACATTCCTTCCTAGTTCCGTGTCCCGGGTTGTGGAGCCAGGGTTTGTATATTCTATTTTCATGTGTTTAAAAGCAGTTGGGGAGATGCTTTTCTTTATCTCTGGTAACTCAAGGGGGAAGAGGCCTGACACCTTTGAGTAATAGGTCATTAGCACCTTCCCAGCCTGTACCTTCCCCACCTAGAGCGGTGCATCTGCATTTGCATCATCCTATTGCGAGATGCATCACATCCCCCTGGCAGTGGCGGGGTGGGGGGGGAGCGTGGGCAGGAAGTTTTGCTGTCTGGATAAACGGAGACTCACAGACAGGAGAGCGGCTAGTTTTTCACCCGATTTCCTGGGAGGAAGACCGGACCTCATCTCACCAACACCAGACTTCATCTCACCATCACCGGACCCCCTCCTCACCACCCCTGGACCCGTGTTTCTACAGGATCATCTCTACTCCAACAGAATCACATCTGCCACTTCAGAAGGACTTACTTTCGGACTGCTTTCAACACCCTGACTCAGGGTGTCAGGTTGTAGCTCTGACTCTGTCAGGGTTTTCCAAAATTGTTGTTTATTTGTTTGTTTGCTTGTTTGGTTGGGTGGTTTTGTTTCCTATTACATTTGTATTGTTAATATTCCTAGTAAAGAACTGTTATTCCTATCCCCAAAATCTTTGCCTGAGAGCCCTTGATTGCAAAATTATAATTTGGCGGGGTGTGAGGGGTTTACGTTCTCCATTCTAGGGGAACCCCAGTTTCCCTGGCAGAAATCTGTCTTTCCAAACCAAGACAGATTTTGGCGCCCAAGGTGTGGGGCACAACGGCATTGAGAGAGAGGAATAACAGTTCTTGGGTATTAGATAGAAGCCCACTGGCCAGAATCATGTGGTCTAGCTTTCCCTGGTTTGGGTGGCACGTGGTCGTGGCTGAATTTCTGCCATTTGCTGGGCCCTATCTTAATATGGGTCCTATGACTAAGGCTATTGTGGCTGGCCTCCAGTTTATTATGTGGGTTAATAAGGTGAGAAATTCATGGATTTTTAACTTCCTCTGGAAAGCAAGCACATGGATTCATAGCTATCATACACTAACTCTGTGTTTCTGGGGTTACTTTAACAATGGTACCTATTGTGAGGAAATGGCACCTGGGGAATTTTTCTCCCAACACTTCACCCAGTTTTTTGGGTCCACCATACCAGTTTTTGAAGGGTTCAAATCTCCTTTGTATGCTAACGATATCATACAGTGGCTGGTGTAGTTTATAGGCCTATTCTATTTAGCATTCAGAGATAAGGGGAGATTGGCCTGGGTAAGCACCCTGATACATACCCCAGAAAATAAGGATGCTGCCCAAGAGCCCACTCCTGCCCCACAGCCTGCCTCAGAGATTAACCATCTGGTTTGGGTGGGGGCTCTGATGAAGGAGATGCAGGAGAAGATGGGCCAGATGCTGAGGGAATACATTTCCCTGGCTGGTGGGAAACCCTCCCCCTGCCCTGACAAAAGAGAGTCTGATATAGAACCCACAGACAATACAACTGCCCAGGTCCCAGCTGAACCACAGAGGCAGTCACAGCCAGCAGCAGTTGCCCCTGCAGAAACAAAGAAATCTATGATGAAAACAGCAAACCCAGACAATAAGAATAAGAAAGGAGGGCCCTCACAATCTGCAGGGGAATCACACGTTCAGTCCCTGTCGTATGAAAGTTTCTGTAATCTGCAAAAAGATATTGTACGGCGGCGGCGTGAGGCTTACACAGCCTGGCTACTTCGGGTCTGGGATCTCATGGGTACTGGTGTGCAACTAGGTAGTGGTGAGGCAAGGAATTTGGGACCCTTGACCCAGGACTCAGGTATAAATCAGGTATTTGTAAGAGAGCCAGGGCCCCTTCCCCTTTGGGAATGGCTTTTAATGAGTGTGAGAGAGAGATTTGTCCACAGAGAAAGAATGCACCACCATAAAATGCGCTGGAAAACTCTGGAGGAAGGGATCCAACAGCTGAGGGAAGTGGCGGTGCTGGAGGTACTTTTTGGGAGGAGCGGACAGCATGATAACGACCCTGACAAGGTTAAATGCACAGGGCAGATGTTGTGGAATCTGGCAAATCTGGGGCCATCTCAGTACACCACCTTCATTGCAATAATTAATGCTGAGGACAACCAAGAGACAGTGGGGTCTGTTGCCAATAAGCTTAGGAACTATGAGAATATGATCAATAGCCTGATGCAGGCTCATATCTCTGCTGTGGTGAAAGAACTCAAAGAGAAAATGAGGGAGATGAGGGAGGAGATGAGGAGGAACATTTCCAATGTAGCACCAGTGCAAGTCACAGGCTCCAGAGTTAGAGCCCAAGGACCCCCAGCTCGAGAGAGAGGGTACACCCCAAGAGCTGACCTGTGATTTTATCTGCTTGACCATGGGGAAGACATGGGAGTGTGGGATGGGAAACCCTCTTCTGTCCTGGCAGCACGGGTGCGTGAGCTCAAGGAGAGGAACACTCACCAAGGGGGTTCCACAAAAATGAGAGTAGCCTCAACCTCCTATAACCAAGCTGCCAATGCTGTGTCGAATCCCCTTGAAGGAACCTGTAGTATGTATGCTCAGAGAGGGAATAACCAGTGCTAGAGGGGCCCTGCCTCTAGCCAGGCAGAGGAAAGGGATAATCGGATCTATTGGACTGTGTGGATCCGATGGCCTGGCACATCCGACCCACGAAAATATACGGCTTTGGTTGACACTGGTTCCCAACATACCCTGATGCCATCAGGATATGTAGGTGGAGAACCCATTTCTATTTCTGGGGTGACAGGAGGGTCCCAGCAGCTGACTGTATTGGAGGCTGAAGTGAGTTTAACTGGGAATGGGTGGCAGAAACACCCCATTGTGACTGGCCCAGAGGCCCCGTGCATCCTCGGCATAGACTATCTCAGAAATGGATATTTCAGAGACCCAAAAGGATATCGTTGGGCTTTTGGAGTAGCTGCTGTAGAGACGGAAGACATCAGACAACTGAATGCCTTGCCTGGTCTCTCAGATGACCCTTCTGCTGTGGGACTGCTGAGAGTTGAAGAACAACAGGTACCAATTGCCACAGCAACAGTGCACCGTCGGCAATACCGCACTGACAGAGACTCTGTGACCCCGATCCATGAGATGATTCGTAAACTGGAGAGCCAAGGGGTGGTCAGTAAGGCTCATTCACCTTTCAACAGCCCTATATGGTCAGTGCGTAAGCCCAGTGGAGAATGGAGACTGACAGTGGATTACCATGCCCTGAAAGAAATCACTGCCGCCACACGCCACCACTGAGCGCTGCCGTGCCAGACATGGAGCTTCAGTACGAGCTGAAGTCCAAGGCAGCAAAGTGGTACAGGACCATCGATCTTGCAATGCCTTCTTCTCCATTCCTTTGGCAGCAGAGTGCAGGCCCCAGTTTGCTTTCACCTGGAGGGGCGTGCAGTACACCTGGAACCGACTGCCCCAGGGGTGGAAGCACAGTCCCACCATCTGCCATGGACTGATCCAGGATGCACTGGAAAAGGGTGAGGCTCCGGACCATCTACAGTACATCGATGACATCATTGTGTGGGGGAACACAGTAACGGAAGACTTTGAGAAAGGAGAGAAGATCATCCAGATTCTCCTGGAAGCTGGTTTTGCCATCAAGAAGAGCAAAGTCAAGGGACCTGCCCAAGACATCCAGTTCCTGGGAGTGAAGTGGCAAGATGGACGGCGTCAGATTCCCACTGAGGTCATCAGTAAGATCACTGCCATGTCTCCACCGACCAACAAGAAGGAAACATGAGCTTTCCTAGGGGCCATAGGCTTTTGGAGGATGCACATCCCTGAGTATAGTCAGATTGTGAGCCCTCTCTACCTGGTTACCCGCAAGAAGAACGATTTCCACTGGGGCCCAGAACAGCAACATGCCTTTGCCCAGATCAAGCAGGAGATCGCTCATGCGGTAGGCCTTGGCCCAGTCAGGATGGGACCAGATGTGAAGAATGTGCTCTACTCTGCAGCCGGGAGCCATGGTCTGTCCTGGAGCCTTTAGCAGAAGGTGCCTGGTGAGACTCGAGGCCGGCCACTGGGATTCTGGAGCCGAAGCTACAGAGGGTCTGAAGCCAATTACACTCCCACAGAGAAGGAAATCTTGGCCGCCTACGAAGGAGTTCAAGCTGCCTCAGAGGTGATTGGAACTGAAGCACAACTCCTCCTGGCACCCTGACTACCAGTGTTGGCGTGGATGTTTAAAGGAAAGGTTCCCTCCACCCACCATGCCACCGATGCCACATGGAGCAAATGGATTGCCCTCATCACTCAATACTCACCCGTATTGGAAACCCAAATCGCCCTGGGATTTTGGAAGTAATCACCAACTGGCCAGAAGCTGAGAACTTCAGTCTCACTGACGAAGAAGAACAAGAGCAAGTAACCCGGGCTGAAGAAGCTCCACCATACAACCAACTGCGAGCAGAAGAAAAACGCTACGCTCTTTTCACTGACGGTTCCTGTCGCATCGTAGGGATGAACCGGAAGTGGAAAGCAGCCGTATGGAGCCCCACACAACAGGTTGCACACGCCACTGAAGGAGAAGGTGGGTCAAGCCAGCTTGCTGAACTCAAAGCTGTTCAATTGGCCCTGGACATTGCTGATAGAGAGAAGTGGCCAAAGCTCTACCTCTACACTGATTCATGGATGGTAGCTAACAGCTTTCCAGCCAGCTCTGTTGGGCTGGCTGGAAAAGTGGAAAAAGGCCAACTGGCAGCGTAGGGGAAAACCAATCTGGGCTGCTGATGAGTGGAAGGACATTGCCATCAGGGTAGGGAAACTACCTGTGAAAGTCCGCCATGTGGATGCCCATGTCCCCAAGAGTCGGACTAATGAGGAGCATGGGAACAACGAGCAAGTAGATCAAGATGCAAGGATAGAGGCGTCCAAAATAGACTTACACTGGCAACACAAGGGAGAGTTGTTCCTACCTCGGTGGGCCCATGATGCTTCAGGTCATCAGGGCAGAGATGCCACCTATAAGTGGGCACGAGACCGAGGGGTGGATATAACCACGGACAGTATTTCTCAGGTCATCCATGACTGTGAGACGTGTGCTGCCATCAAGCAGGCCAAGCGGGTGAAGCCCCTCTGGTACGGCGGACAGTGGTCCAAGTATAAGTCTGGGGAGGTCTTACAGATTGACTACATCACCCTGCCCCAAACCCACCACAGCAAGCGCTATGTGCTGACCATGGTGGAAGCCACCACTGGATGGCTGGAGACCTATCCTGTGCCTCATGCCACTGCCCAGAACACCATCCTGGGCCTGGAAAAACAAGTCCTGTGGAGACACGACACCCCTGAGAGAACTGAGTCGGACAACGGGACTCATTTCAAGAACAGCCTCATAAACACCTGGGCTAAGGAACACGGCATTGAATGGATATATCACATCCCTTATCACGCACCAGCTGCCGGGAAACTTGAACACTGCAATGGACTACTTAAGACCATCCTGAAGGCACTTGGTAGGGGGGCCTTCAAAAATTGGGAAGTGAACTTAGCAAAGGCCACCTGGATGGTCAACACCTGAGGCTCCATCAATCAAGCTGGTCCTGCACCGTCTGCCCCTTTGCACACAGTGGATGGAGATAAAGTCCCTGTTGTACATATGAGAGGTATCTTAGGAAAGACTGTTTGGGTAAACCCCACCTTGGGCAAAGGTGAACCCACCTGTGGGATTGTGTTTCCTCAAGGAACTGGTTACGCTTGGGGGGTAATGCAGAAAGATGGAAAAACCAGTTGTGTACCGCAGGAAAACCTAATCCTAAGTGAGAACTGAGTGTGACGGTTCATTCTGTATAGTAGAGTTTATTAATTTAGGTATGACGCAGATGATAATAGAATAAGGGGTGGATAATGTCTCGGGTTATGGAGCCAAGGTTTGTATATTCTATTTTCATCTGTTTAAAAGCAGTTGGGGAGCCGCTTTTCTTTATCTCTGGTAACTCAACAGGGGAGAGGCCTGACGCCTTATCGTAATGGGCCATTAGCACCTTCCCAGCCTGTACCTTCCCCCCCTAGAGCGGTGCATCTGCATTTCCATCATCCTATTGTGAGATGCGTCACATCCCCCTGGCAGTGGGGGGGCAGGCAGTTTTTCTGTCTGGATAAACTGAGACTCAGAGACACGAAAGCTGCTAGCTTCACCCGATTTCCTGGGAGGAAGACTGGATCTCATCTCACCAACACCAGACTTCATCTCACCATCACCAGACCCCCTCCTCACCATCACCAGACCCCCTCCTCACCACCCCTGGACCCGTGTTTCTACAGGATCATCCCTGCTCCAACAGAATCACGTCTGCCACTTCAGAAGGACTTACTTTCGGACTGCTTTCAACACCCTGACTCAGGGTGTCAGGTTGTAGCTCTGACTCTGTCAGGGTTTTCCAAAATGTTGTTTATTTGTTTGTTTGCTTGTTTGGTTGGGTGGTTTTGTTTCCTATTACATTTGTATTGTTAACATTCCTAGTAAAGAACTGTTATTCCTATCCCCAAAATCTTTGCCTGAGAGCCCTTGATTGCAAAATTATAATTTGGCGGGGTGTGAGGGGTTTATGTTCTCCATTCTAGGGGAACCCCAGTTTCCCTGGCAGAAACCTGTCTTTCCAAACTGAGACATTCTGGTAGCATGAGCTTTTCAACAGACCCAGCAGCTTTGCTGGGGTAGGCCCCTGGATCAGTGGGCCCTCCCCATGGAGCTCCATCAGCTCTGGGGGAGGGAGTAGGAGCCGCAGGCACTTTGTGCCTTTATAACCTTTCCTCTGTTTGTTTTTCAGTGTTTCCCCCCTTTTGCTACATGCGGTCTTTAGAGATTTTTTTTGTGTTGCTTTTTTCCTTTCTGCTTTTCCACAAGTGTTTGGGGAAAAGGGCGAAACAGAGGTGCTGTGGCCCCAGGAGGGTTGTGATGGGCCAAGCCAAGCAGACATGGCACTGGCTGTCCCAGCACCATGACAGCAGCGATGGCATGAGCCGGGTTTCGGCGGCCCTTTTCAGAGCGGTGCCTGCCAGTCATTTGGAACTGGCTGACTTATATTTAACTGCTATTCAGCAAGGAGACCTACAGCAAATATGTGTAGAGTGCAGCAGTGTTTTGTTATTTCCTTTCCCATGCAGCAGCTGCAAGATGGCAGCAGTCAGAGTTTTCTTTCTCTGGCATGCAGCACCTTCCCCACCCCACCACCTTCTCCTTCCTCTCCACTTTCCCTTTTTCGCAGTGGGGGCCACAGCCCCCCCCTCCAGCATGGAGCAGTTTCTGACTACCTGTGTTTAATGAAGCTTTACGTACTGTCTCTGTATGCCTTGAAAACATGTTGATACAGGGGTTTTTTAAGTTAATTTTGTTTTCTGATTAAATTCTGACTTTTTTCATAGTTGTACAGTTGCTGAGAGATTGAAAAGTGGTAAATGCAATGCTTTATTATCTATCAAAGATTTTAACAAAGTTTGATTTCTTTAATAAGAATGCTAACCAAT
Source organism: Phylloscopus trochilus trochilus (assembly GCA_016584745.2). Classification (NCBI taxonomy): domain Eukaryota; kingdom Metazoa; phylum Chordata; class Aves; order Passeriformes; family Phylloscopidae; genus Phylloscopus; species Phylloscopus trochilus. The sequence continues at coordinate 49,823,936 of WQNJ02000016.1, forward strand.
GTGCCAAATGAAATTACACAAAATACGATCACAAGAAGCTATTCAGCTCTTCAGCAGTTTGCCAAATTGCACATTATTATATGTTTTTTTGTTCAGTACCCCTGCACTCTAAAAGCTCTTACTGAATTTGTCTCCATGAAATTTGCAGTTGCCATGGATTTTTCTCATAACTAAATTACTTATAAATCTAATATGATTGTTATAGTTTTTAATCCCTGCAATACACTGTTAAAAATTTAGAGAGCAAATTCCATCGAAAACTATTTATTTGTCAGTGAAAATTTCGGACAGAGAAATCGGCAAAACCAACAACCAAGGAAACAGTGCCAGCACTGGGTGAAACCACGAGTGTAACCTCTATCAGGTTACGCTCCCCCCAGTTTCACACTGACCCGAGCCCAAGCCAACTGTTTTATACTTTTTCTGGCAGGGCTTACGTGAGTCCGAGATTTCTATAAGTTCTTTTGTCCCCCGGCGTCGTTGTTGATAAAATTTCAAAAGCAGGGTCCAGTTTTCTGAATGGATTTCCTGGGTTCGGAAGGTTTCTGAGTACTCTTATGTCCCAGGTAAGATATCATCTCAGGGCCATTAGTCCTTATCAGGTGCTGAGCATCCTCGTCCAGGGTGTTCTCCACCTTCTATTGGAATTCTTCTATTGGAATTCTTCTATTGGAATTGTAATTCTTTTGATTCCTTCTCCGGAGACGAGGGAAGCCCCTTGCGCAATTTCCAAACCCTGTACTCTGCTTGGGGGGAGCTTTTTGGCTTTCTTAGAAAAGTACATTTTATTTTCTGTCAATTATGAAAATAACATTATGAAAAACATAAACTACCACAACAACATCATTATGAAAACATGAATTATCATTCACTACAATACCATCATGCTATTATTACAGATTGTTCACCTTTTTGTGGACTTTTTGTGTTAATACCAGTAAAATAAGCTACATCTTGTCATACCTATGACTTTTAAACCTCTACCTACCAATTTGTAGTTATGTTAAGGTCCAATATTTTAGTGCTCTGTTACGTTCTGTTAAGTTCTATTAAGTTAATTTTTGTAGGTTTCATTTCTGTTAAGTTTCAGTATTACTAAATCTTGACAATATTCTATTCCAATTTTTTTATAGATCAAGTTACGTTTAGTATTAATAGTGATTAACGTTGAGGTTTTTTTGGTGTGCTTAAGCTACATTTTATTAATCTAGAATCCTTTTAAGGCAGAGTTCTATTGAGTTCATTTTATCAAACTTTAGTTCTGTCAAAACTACTTTATACCAGGTTAGCGTACCATTCAGTCTGAGTTATAGCTTTTACTAGTAAGCTCTTCAGTGTTTTCTTTTTTTTTCATTTAATGTTATAGATACATGAATTATTGGAATAGATACATGAATTTTATTCAGATAGTTATGACTGATATATTTTTAGTAAAAAAAGTTACAGACAACCTCGCCCCGATAAGTCACAACCATGTTATGAGCAAGATAAAAGGATGGGTTAGCTCGTCAAGGAAGATCCTGAAGAAGAAGGGACTGAAAGTAGTGAACGGACGATTCTGAAAGACTGGAAGACTGACCAAATGGAAGAGGGTCTTGCTGCTGTGGGGAATCTGCTGTGAGGTCAGTCTACGTCTGCAGCTGGACACTGCAGTAGGATCTTGCAGTCAAAGTCAAGCTAGGTGAAAGCCTGCAGAGAAGCAGCAAGGAAATACTTGTAGTCATATTCTAGCAGGAAGTAACCAGCAGTCAGAGTCTGCAAAAGGAACTCTACGGTGGGAGTTTGCTGTAGTTAAAAGTCAGTGAGTGTTAGTCAGGATGGCTGAATTATGAAGACAGGATAAACCAGGACTTTTTCACGTTTTTGGACAAGAGTCTGTGTCCTGACCCACTTCTATTGCAAACGTGAGGTCTGCTACAACAGTACTTATTACACAATATGAATTTACTGATATTATAATAGGCATTATTCATAAGTAAATATTATTGTTTTTGTAGCTGGCTTTTCATAAGCTTTACCATCTTCTTGTGTAATTATCTACAAGACATGTGTCGTTCGAGTATCCTTTTTTGTTCTCTAGATGCTTAGGGATCTTTTAGACCAGCCTACCTCTCTAGCTGGTTTCTGCACTGGCTTTGTGGTTTGACCCAGTGCTGTATCATGACTTTTCAGTATTTTTCAGAGTTCCAGAAAACGATATCTGAGCTTTGTCAAAGGCTCCTCTGAACTGGTGGTATTGTGACCTTTACTCCTTGCTCAGATACTGTTCCAGTTCCTATTACAGAAGCATTCCAACCGTTTTGCTGTGTTTAAAGTATCTCCGTCCTGAGGGAATTTCGGAGGAGACCAGCAATTAGATGGTTCAATTAGTCTTTCCCCCGAAGACCTTTATTCTTAACTGCTATTCTTAAGAGCCTTGTTTTAAAATACGTCTAGGGAATTCTCTCCCAGTTGGAGCTTGGGCGGTGACCAGGCCCTAACTGTACCTGGATGGGAAAATTTGCCAACACACCCAAGTGTTTTCTGCATCAAAACAATACCCAAGTTGCTTTGACTTAGCAATTTAACCCAATCAATAGGACAGCTGAACCTTGTAGCATCGTGCAACAGCTTGTCCCTGAGAGTGACCTGCACCTTTGGGGCCCAGTACTCTCTGCTAATAAAGAGCTGACAATAAAGGCGAGGAGACGGGGTCCTGTTTGGAAATCCGAGCACTGTTTATTGTCGCCACATGCATTGTGGGAACAGCCTCGGATATGTTCCAGGAAGAAGAGCCAAAATGGGGCCAAGGATCCAGGGTTATATAGCAGATAAAAGGGGTGGTCCTGAGGGTCAGGGTCCAATAGGGATGGGGAAAAATAGTGCAGAGAGGTGGCTAGGAACCTGGGGGGCTAATAGGATCACAGGGGTGGGGTACTGCGGCAAAAATAACCCAATGGGGTCCAAGGGAAGGAAGAACATTCTAGGAAGGGTACATATATGATGAACAGGGGCTTAACAGGGTGACACAAACTTAACAAACCAATAGAACAACAAAACCTCACAAATATTAACATGTGGCTGCAAAGGCCCATGGGAGGAAGGGTTTTTTTACCCTGATCAAAAGGGTGACCACTAATCTCTCCTGGTAACAGGCCCCTGGGCCTCCACACAGGACCTGTTTTTGAAGTGAGCTTAGGAATCATTTTCCAGAGATGACTACCCAATTCTTCACTGATTTGAGATTTATCTGCTGTTTGCAGACTTTGGGATGATGGTACAGAAGTTCAGAGATTACGATTTACCTAATTTCACATGTTTTAATAATTATGTCTATTATCTGAGATATTCCTGATTGGTGTATCCAAATTTTTCCTGATTGGTGTAAGTTTCTGGTTTCGCTATGTATATCATTCTGTTTTGATGTTCCCTTCATGCTCATACAAAAGACAAGTATCTCATTTTTTAAAATAACAAAAAGGAGGGGAATTTAAGGCCTTAAGAACATTCAAACAATGCAGCAAGTACATTAGAAATTTAGACAACAAATCGTTTTGAATAATGCAATATTTACATTAAAAAATTGGAAAAAAGATCATCAAATCTAAATCCCAACTGAGCGTACAACAGTCTTGGCTTATGGAACCAAAAATGCATGTTCTATTTCATCTGTTGAAAGCAGTTGGGGAGATGTTTTTCTTTCTCTCTTGTAACTCTGGGGGGAGGGGAGTGGATGCCTTCTGATAATGGGCCAACTGTTAAAACCAGGTGGGGCAGTGTTTATCTCTTTCCCCACCCGTCCACTCTCCAGGGGATATCTTCTGCTAATGAGCCATTAAGACTCACCGATGACATAACACATTCCTTCATCCCATTGTGAGATGCTCCACCCAGTGGGGGGGAAGCCAATCGTTCCTGCTTAGATAAAACTGAGATGTAGGAACAAGAGGTATCTGGGTCCACTGGATTTCCGGAGGAAGACCAGACCCTTCTTGCCATCACTGGACCCTTTTCTCTCAGCATCATCTCTACTCCAACACAACTACATCTGCCACTCCAGGAGGACTTACTTCGGACTGCTTCCAACACCCTGACGAACAGGGTGTCAGGTTGTACTTCTCATTCTGCCAGGGTTTCTAGTATTTTTGTTTGTTTGCTTTTTTGTACTACTAAATATGTATTTTCTAATATTCCTAGTAAAGAACTGTTACTCCTATTCTCATACTTTTGACTGAAAGCCCCTAATTGCAAAATTATAATAATTGGGAGGAAGGGGGTTTACGTTCTCCATTCCAAGGGGAGCTTCAGCTTTCTCTGGCAGATACCTGTCTTTCCAAACCAAGACACATCATCAAGTTCAAAGTAGTCACCTTTTCATTCAATTAGACACGAATTGCCTCCAAAAAAATAAGGTCCAGTGAGAAATTACCTAATCATCACCCAGCCTTTGTGGCCAGAACAGGAACAGAAGTAGGACTGCCAGAACATGGCTGTGTCTGGAGGCTTATAGAGGCAATTTGCCAACAAAAGCCTTATGTCATCATCATGGTATAGTGTTCCTACCAACCTTCTTCAGTAATTCTCTGTCCCAGAATCCAAAACGACATTCAGTGACGTCAAAGGTCAACATTTCTAGCTAACAGACTTTCTCCTGAGCCTCAACTATTTGGACTCTAAAACAATGCTCATTTATCTCAATTTCCCCTGGAGACACTGGACATTATTTTTATTTTTCTCATACTGAGAGATCCTGTATCAATGACATGATTTGATTTAACAAGTTTTGTTGATTGTAATGGGTCTTTTACGTATTTTATCCCATATCCAATAGATAACCAGTAACATATTTGATAAGATGCAAATTGTTTTAACATCAGAACACCTTAGCAAATTAACCAAAAGGGGGAGATGTTGTGACAGGTACAAGAATTATAAAAGAAATGCCTCATAAAAGCAGGTTTCTCTATTTAAATTAATAGCTAGCCTGTCATCTCTTCTAAATGTAGTTAAGCAATTTGCAAGTTCCCATGTGACAACAATCTTGGTATGAGAACTTGTTAGCACAACAACCTATTCTCAGGTTGAAAAATAAATGCACCTGCAATAACAAGAGATTTTCCCATAAAAATCAGTAAATAAAGTATGTAAATAATCCAAGAATAGAGATTTGATGGACAAGTAATCTACCTTTTACTATCCAATAGAGTAATTGGCAAGAAAGCTATTAACCAAATAAAGTTGTACACAAGGTCTGTATAAACTGTATAAAATGAGTTGTGTGAATAAAGAATCGGCTTTTCTTGCATGAAGATAGTAGAGTCTCAACTGACCTATTTACAATGTCTGGTGAGCCAAATAAACTCATGGATTAGGCCGAACATTTCCCTTGGAGAATGGAAGCAGCATCTAGAATGTCAGCGAACTAAATTGGTTTAGGACGTGCCTGACAAATACCAAAGCTAGCACAGTAGGGAAAGTAGGGAATATCTTCAGCAGTAGCTGCCTGGTAGATCTAGTCAACTGAAGATCAAGCCAAAGCCAGGGAAGCAAGTGGCAAACATATATACCTACTCCTCCCCCTCAGATATTGTGTAGGGTTTCTACCTCAATGCCTTCAGAAGCACGGAGGTCTAAAAACAAAGTTTGCATCGAAAGTGGCAAAAGTGCAGTAGAGCTGCCTAAAACTCAGGCACATATACCACTCCAGTGTGCCATAAAATCATGCCTGACAACACCACTCAGCCATAGAGAAGTGCCAGCCACTGCCTCCATACAGATGAGAGACATCTCATGGCACCTCCAGGGTGAGGCGTGCTGTCTTCTTTCTGCTGCAGATGCTGCTGGAGGAAACGTAAGTCAAATGTCCAGACAAGATCCTCTCCAACGTGGAGTAGGCTGATTTCCTTTAATGTGTAAAAATGGTGAATGTGCTGGTGCAAGAAGAGGAAAAGAAGAAGCAGTTTTTTCTGCCATGATGGGCTGACATAGGGTGTGCTTATCTTCCTGGTATCTGTATAGAGCAGAAAGGAAAGGGTAAATAAACCCAGGTTTGTCTCCTGTACTAACAGAAGTGACTGGGGAAAATGGGTAGGCACAGGGAGGCCTTTCTTTGCCATAGTGGCAGCTGGCAATGGAGACACACTGCTTGTAGGGCTGTGATAAAAAGGAACAGAGTAGCTAGGATCCTATGCCAGGGAAGCAAAGAGTCGCATCCAAGAATGGGGGAGGCAAAACGAAAGCTGAACACAACTGCAGGGGAACAAGGGGCGGGGAGCACCCCAGGTGCGGCCATGTTCCTGCAGAGAAGCAGCTTTCACCAAAAACACAAAAGCTTGTTCTGCTTATTTCCTCCCTAAGTGGAAAAACCCCAGATATTCAGAATAAAGTACTTCCCTCACTGTGGACGAAATAGAAATGTGGTTAGGAAGCCAGAACAGACGGACAACATACATAGATTCAGGAGCAGTAGCCGCCCCACAGGCACAGAGCAGTGGAGGGGGGCTGTGCCGGGCTGTAGGGAAGCTGCAGGGCAGTGTAAGTTTACGGTGCTGCTGAGAGGGAGGCCAGGGCAAGGCTGGAAAAGAAGGAGGATGAGGAAGCGGGAGAATGCTGGGGAAGAAGGAAGCAGATCCTGTTTGAACCGGTTTGAGCCGGTTGGGGCCAGTTGGGGCACTGCAAGGACACAACATCTGCTGAAGACGCCCCTGCAGCCGGGCGGGCGCTACTCTCCGGGACGGATCGCCAGAGCCCTCGGAGCGGAGCACCGTGTCACCGCCGGCAGCCGAGAAGTGGCCCTGCCAGGCCACGCTGCAGCCAGGAGCTGAAGCCGCCTCCAGCCGGAATCCGCTCCTGGCTTCCCGGCGCGCCCCGCGGGGCCCCAGACCGGCGGCGGGGCAGGAGCCCCTGGTTTCAGCCAAAGGAGTCGGTGGTGCGGCCGGGGGAGGGGAGCGGCGGCGAAAGCGTGCCCCAGGGCTGGGCCTGAGGGGCTGCTGCCGCGGGCAACCCGCGGGGCAGTGACCGCCCCTGACACGACCCGGCCGCCTCTGGGGAGCTGCCCCCAGCCGCCGGTGCGGGTCCCACTGCCCACATCCCGCTCCTGTCCGGCGGGAGCAGGAGGCAGTCCTGGCCCGGGGTGTGCCTAGCGTGCTGTAGTGATGACAAGGCTGTGTGGGGCAGCTCCGCGGAGACATCCTGGGGGAGCCTTTGAACACTGGTTATGCATGGAGAAAGAAACCTAGGTTTTCTCGATAACCCTTAGGCTCAGCGTTTTGGTCTGAAATGCCCGTTTTCTAGGTTCTTTTAACACTGTGTTTGCAAATACATTAGTATTACATTTGATTTGCCGCAGTACCTTTCAAAGTACAAAATGGTATCTGAACTCTAATAGAGAAAGTAACAATGCCTTCTGAAATACACTTGCTGGTTTTTCTCCTGTGGCTGATAAAATCTTATTAATAAAATGTCTTGTTAGTGGAGCATTGAGCCACAGATTCCTGACTTTCTTTCGGTATCAATTTCACACTTTCACACTTCAATATTTAAGCTAGTAGAAAGTGCTTTTTTATTCTTTCTCAACCTAAATTGCTGTTAATTACATTGTATTTCCTAGATCCACTTTCAGTGGTGATCTACAACACAATTCATCGGCTTCTAACAAATGGTACACTCTTCACCTTACCCATTACTTAAATGGAGACAAAGTCAATTACTGGTGTTAATATTCTTTTGTGGTTTTTTGTCATGCTGAGCTGCTAACAGCCATATACGCTAGCTCGTGATGTTTCAGCTTAACAGCTAACTCAAATAATTTAATTATCGTACCGAAGAGCAAAAACAGCCTTGTCCACTCTTTTTATATTAGCTCAGATCTCTCCATGTGTCTTTAATCTCTCCATGAGTACTTAATCTGCCTCTAATTTCAGACTCTTATCCCTGCATCTCCTACTGGGTTATACTGTTCTCCAGATAACTCTGAATAATGAGAGATGCGCCTTATCCACCTGTCCATCCTTAACAGTGGACAGGTGGATAGTAAAACAGTGGTTTTACTAATTGTTTGCTTCTTTGTGTTGGGGTTTGTTTGTTTCTTGGTGTGTAACTGTCAGTTTTTCATTGCTGGCAGAGGTGGGAATAGTGATGCAGACAACATACTCTTTTGCTTAGTTTTCTGACCCATTTAGAGTCTCTGTAGATCCATTTACAGATGCCATTGATAAAAACTGTAACCATGCAGCAGTATTGTCACATATCCTGCCAGAAGTAGAGCTGCTCTGATAACTCCAAAGCAGTCACAGAATGTAATCTAGCTCAGGCATAATCTAAGGGTGTAGGAAACGACAGGAGGTGTCTTTTATTCTTCAAAAGTGCAGAGAAGTCAGCATATGTCAGTTTGGACAAATTCAGGTTTTATAAGCACTAGCAATGGACAAAGTCACTGGGCCAGAGGTGTTAGTTTTCAGCTTGATGTGATTAGTAAAAGAGATTTGCCAATTCCTCATATCCTTATTTTCCTCCAAGAAGATACACAAGTAAATATACTTTAGCAGCGGGTACTTTTGATCCTCATGAAAAATTAATGGAACAAGAGATGTTTTTACTATATATATTGCTTACTATACTATAGTCAGGTGTAGTAGTTTGGGTAAGTTAGCTGTGCTGTACTGTACTGGTCTGATACTCCATATTGCCAAAGGATGGGGATGAGTCCCCTCATGTACTGCAGAATTAAAATTATTTTGGAATCCAGACAGATTATTCTCTAACTCTACTTCTGCTTTGGGTTGTTTTTTTTTGTTCTGTTCTAATAATAAAATGTGTACCTGTGGTTCATCAGAGGAAGAAAGAGACTAAATCTAACATTACTGTTCTTTAGTTTCATGGATATTGTGTCCTGAAGCATTTCTGCACTTCAGAAAGTTAGACCTGGGTATTGGTGACACCAAGGCAGAACTGTAAACTGTATCCTGTTGCATACAGATTTTTTTACCCATGTTCATTTGAGAAGTGTGACTCAATGAGTAAGCTGTTTCCTGCCTGTGTCTCTTAAATATTGATGAGTATGTGTTGTTTCAGTCAGACTTCCTGTATTAATTTTCTCATGTTTGAAGTGTATCAAATTTTTCTAAGAAAGAAATGTGTCTAAGTTATAAAATACCATTTTCACTCTCTTCTTCTATCCCATCATCCCATCCCAGAGGTTTATTATAGCATTGTGGTGTAACCATAAGAGTGAGTGTCAAATAAGTGAGTCAAACATGGATTATTTGTTACTTGCATATTTCAGATGTCATGGTTAATGCATGGTGAGTTTATGTTTTAGCTCTTTAAGGGAACAACGTTGTGTCACCTGTGTCGCAGATCCTGTTATAGAGTAGGCATGAAAAAAATCTGTTCACTCAAGATAAGAATGAGTTAAGGGGAGTTGCTGAAGGTCACTGCTAGTCATGTCATGCACAGGACATCCATCATCTGACAGCAAACTGCTAGGCTCTGCTACTCTTCTCAGATTACTGGGGTTTAGATTTTCAAATAAAATTGAATTGGCAGTCATTTTTTCACCCATCTGCAAAGATTGAATGAGAATTCCATATCTGTAGGCACAGTTAAAAATACCCACAGGCATCTAAAACTATATAGGATGTTCAGTGAAATATTTTGCTTTCATTGTTTTTTATCCACTGTTGCTTAGGGAACAACAAACTTTGAACCTGGATCCTGCAAAATAAATGAAAGGGAAAACAGTCTGTTTAGTGTAAATCCTACATATATATGGGCATATAGTAAAACATTGCTTAGTAAAATTGAATACTTACAAATAGAATTTGTTTGTTTAGTTCTCAGTTTGCCTGATGTTTTTAATGGAATATAAAACCATAGAACTAACAAAATACCCTTCCAGAAAATCTTAAGAGCATCTTTTTTGTAACTGTCTTGTCATTTAACATACATTTTGATCAAACTTCAGTTTGTGTAATTACATTTGGTCAGCTCGAGATTTAAGCCACTGTGGTATACAGCACGTGTTTGCAGAATTACAGAGGTACTTTGTTCTGCCCTAGACCTGGCTGAATTTTAACTATGCAGACCTCCTAGGGGTAACCAGAAGTGGAGGGTCTGGAGCCCAAGTCTTACAAGTACTGGCTGAGGATGATCAGGATGTTCAGTCTGTAGAACAGAAGGCTCAGGAGAGACCTTTTCACTCTACAGCTACCTGAAAGGAGGCTGTAGCAAATGGGAGTCAGTCTCTTTTCCAAGTAACAAGTAACAGTACAACAGGAAGTAGCCTCAAGTTGCACTCGGGGAGGTTTAGACTGGGTATTAGGAAAAAAATCTTCATGAAAAGGATTGTCAAGTATTGAACAGGCTGCCCAGAGAAGCAGTGGAGTCGGCACCCCTGGAGGTATTGAAAAGACATGTAGATGTAGCACTTAAGGACTTACGGTTTAATGGTGGACTTGGCAGTCCTGGGTTAATGGTTGGACTTGAACATATTAGAGGTCTTTTCCAATACTTCTTTCCCACATTTCCAATTATTTTCTTTCACAAGATCTTGGCCGTGTGCAATGTACAGAATGAATCAAAATTATACCACAAAAGAAACATCCACAAAAGCCTTGTGATTTTTGATGGAGATAGAAGTTGTGTGGTAGGCTACCATTGTTAGTCTGGGCATTGCTCATGTTTTAACATGAGCATATCAAATTGTAACAGTTTATAACTCTGTGAAGTCTCTAGATTTGTTACTAAGTTGGGCCTTGGCTAATAGCTTTTGTTGGTTTTAATTGTATAAAAGCCTGAATCAATCTATTAGCATTTGGTCAGTTTTTAACTTACTGCTAATACAAAGAAATGTGGGTTCTTTGATAGTTCTTTTCAACACTTGAACGGTGTGTTGTTTCCCCTTCTTTGGGGACATACTGATTTTGGCTGATCACTACTTATTTGACATTTTCTTTGCTTCCTCTATCTTCTTAAGAATTCAACAAGGTTTCTTCTTCATTTTTGTTATGCATTACAAAACAGATAAAATTCTTTGTTGCTGTAGCATTTAGGAAATGCTTTGCACCTTGTTACTGTTGAGGAGTAAAATACAGACAATAGAATATACTTCTGAGATGAGTAATTGCTTATCTGTGTTATTGTGTTTGCTTCATTTTCTAGAGCAGTTTATAGATTAAAACCTGTGTTAAAACCTCACGTGTCGTTCTTTGATTATAATCTAGCTGTCTTTAACAGCTAGAGTAAAAACTTCTTCATTTATTCACTTACTTTAGGGAATTCTAATTACCTCCCACTGGAAAAGGGAGTGTTAGATCCTTTGGGATAACTAAGACTAGAAGTTGTCTGGTGTCAGAGCAAGTTTACTGTTGCTCCAAAATTCTCCAAATCTTTGAGAGGAAGAGAGATTGTTCTCCACTTTGGGTTCTTGATCACAGCAATAAGAACCTTGGCAAATAATGTATTTAGAGAATAAAATGCTTTATTCTCCTCTGCTGTGAAGTCAAATGGAAAAACAACAGAACAACAAAACCCAACATCAAAACAAACAAAAAACCCGAGATGAATTAATTTTGCTTGGAGCATTTAAAAATACTTTCCAGCTGAAATTAAACATGGAAAATTCTTAATGCCTAATATGGGAAGCTAAAACATAAAAATACTTTTAAAAGTTCCATATATAAAATGTGCTATGATTAAAACCATTCTGAACCCTCAGTAATGATGTATTAAGAAGTGTCTGTTAATATAAAAGTAATTGCAACTAATGAATAATGGGAACTCATGACAAATAAAATGTAAAGGTAAGTGTCGTGATTGGTTAATTCATGTTTTTATGATGATGTTGTATTGGTGAAGGGTGATTTATGTTTTTTTATAATAACAGCGTTGTAATAAGAATAAAGTTTACAGTTCTCACGAAACTAAGAGCCCCAGATGGGTGCAGGGCTGGAGAATTTCGCAAAAGATTTCCCTCACTTCCAGAGCAGGAATTGAGGAATTATAATACCAATAAGAGGCGGAGAGCAACCAGGTGAGGGATGATCAGCCTGATAGCTTGGAGATGATATCTTATCTGGGACATTAAGGGTACTCCAAGAACTTCCCACACCCAGGAAATCCTTTCAGGCACAACTTTGGTTCTCCTGATCCTATCAACTACAATATCAAGGGACAAAAGAACTTACAGAAATTCTATACTATAGCAAGTCCATCGCTGGAGGTTTCAACATCCGCCCCGACTCCAGGGCCTGGAAGACAAGTCAGGACATATACTTGGAGCCCCAAACCAGGAGGGGTATAAAGCTAATAGACTTGGGCTCGGGCACTCGTGAAACCTCGGAGGAACGTGACGTGGTAGAGGTCACGTTTCAGGGTTTTCACCTGGTGCACACTGCTTCCCTTGCTTCGCTGACTCTGTCGATTGCTTTATTTGGCTTCGTCAATTTCTTGTCCGAAATCCTCGTTGGCAATAAATTGTTTTCGTTGAGATTGGCTCTTTATAACAGTAAGGGCTTGGATTTTTTTTCTAAAGAGTTCCCATGCTCTAAAACTTTCATTTGTATTTTCTGGCTTGTGGTTATTTGCAATGGAATAGAGTTACTGGAAAGGCTAAGGAGATCATAAATCTTCTCTCTAATTGTCTAACCTACAGTTGGTATTGTCTGGCAGTCTCTTAAGTTACCTGAGAGGGAGGGAAACCTGATCTGCTGCACACCACCTGATTCATTCACATGATGGCCACATCCAGACCTGACTTCCTCTAAAAAGTTGCTTGAAGATCAGATAAGAATCAAAAACACTTCTTCTGTAGATGTCTTGATTAAGAATTTACATTAGTGAAGTATTAAACATTTCTTTAATTTTAAATGGCAGCATAGTCATTGTCTTGGTTTGAAAGACAGGTATCTGCTAAGGAGGGGCAGGGCCTCTCTAGGAAATGGAGAATTCAAATCCCCTCCCTCTAAGTTATTATGATTTAGAAAATTAAAGGGGCTTTCAGGCAGAGGTATGGGGATAGGAGTAAAAGTTCTTTACTAGTATGTATAATAAGGCAAACAACAACTACAGCATCAAAAATAAACAGAACCAGGAAACCTCGAGGGGCTTTGTTTTACAAAGCTCAGGGAGGGGAGGGGTGGGAGGTCTGAACTCTTGGGACTCCGAGAGCACCAAGCTGGGACAGTGGAAATATCCCGGGTTGGTGGATGCAATCAGAAGCTTGGTGGTAGCTGGAACTGCAGGGATGTCCCAGCAGGGCAGGGCAGTGCAGGGCCAGAGAGTAGCAAAAAAGCCTCCAAGCAGTGCCGAAGAAACGGCAGCAGTGGGACAGGGCCAGCCCAGCAGGGCAGGAGGAGGCAGCTCAGAGTTCCAGGGCACACGAGCAGATGATGGTAGGTCACAGCTCCTCCTGCAGCCTGCAGCAGCCGGTCCATCCTCTCTCCGATGCCGAGAGCAAGAAAGAGAAACTGGCCCCAGCCCTGTCCTTCACCTGCCCCAAAACTTGGGTTATCTCCCCTCACAACTTTTGGCCACCTCTTTGTTTTGGTCAAGCACCCAGTAGTTAGTCTTCTAGCAACTTATGGTGAAAAATTCTCTAAGTAAAAAAGGAACAAACCTAACCCTCAACAGTGATGAATGCGTGTTTGTTTTTTTTACAGTTTGAAGTCTTTTGGTTACTCAGAACTTCACAAAAAGAGGGAAGGAAGAAGAGAAGAATGCAAAACTACTTCTGTCTCCTTTCTTGCAAAGTGAAACATAAAATTAGAAGAGTTGATGACAGGTCCTGTGAGATAGCACCAGAAAAGAAGCAACTATGGTGAAGAGAATGGGAAGAGAGAACAGGTTGGAAAAACTACACAAGGCATAGGAGGAAAACCAAAAGTATTGTAGATTGAAAAAGGACAATAAGTGATGGAGGTTGTGATTTAGGACTTGCATTCCCTAGTTCAGTGTCCCCACTGACTCTCCAAATCACGTTGTCACTCTCTCTCACTCTCCCATTTCCCCTTCCTCCTCTCCTCTGTGATAAGATAGGGCATAAAAGGCAAAGATCACAGGTTGAGATAAGAGCAATTTACTGCAAACGGCAATGCGATAAGAAAAGAAACAGGAACAGCAACAATACTAACGACAGAGGGTATAAGAAAAGAAATTATTGTCACAGAAAATTAATGGTAATAGACAACACTGGATAGTTCCCTCTGCCCTGTTTTCCCCCTAAACCAGAAGGAAAATCTTATCCCCTAGGAGAGAGTCCCTTTCCCCTGCCCTGGCAATAATATGAGGTTGTATAGAATAACCTCTGGGTCCTAGTTCTGTCCTCTCCAGAAAAGGTAAAAAAATTATATCTGACACAGAGGAAAGGGATAAACCAGAAATAAGGTTAAATGAAGAACAAAACAGAGACATGTAGGAATTAATGAATAAGTAGATTTGTGGCTTAACTTCCAGAAATTCTTCAGAGGTCAGAATATCTCCATAGACCTCAGTATGAGGTCTGCTTTTTGTCTCACAGATTTATCTTCTAAAGGTTAAAAAGTTTTGATTGGCATAGTCTAGCTTAGAGTTCATAGCACAAAACATAATGTATCTTGGTACAGGAGTGCAGACCATGGTTTATAAATATCCGTTTTTACAGGTCTTTAAGCTATGAAATAACCAAGTAATTATGATTTATCTGGTCTTTCGTTATTGGGCTTTGCCTCAGAGCTGGGATAAGGTTAGTATCTGGAGACATCTCTTAAATGACATTCATTGATTGGACAATAGCATTCATCTGAGTTGCAGTTTTTATTAATGCTTTTTTCCGATTTCCATAGTTTATTCATGGGTGGTGGTGGGTTTTTTAGTGAACACGCTCTGTAAAACTTCTTTTCCTGAACTGGACTGAGGAGCTTTTAACATTATTTTTTCATTATTCACTTTAATTAAACAATGACTACCTTGTTTCAATCAAGACTAGAAAAGTTTGTACTCCTTTATAGTGCTAAAGAATGGTTTCTGTCACCAGATATATGCATGTATTGGCAAATAAAACAGACAAATGTCAGACCTGTATGGGAGAAATATATTTTGCCAGTGGTTTTCTTAGAAAGTTTCTTCTGTTATTAGGTTCTTGATAATTTTAGGCAATATCACTGTGTACGGTTTTTCTGAAGAAGTGGAATTGATCAAAGAGCCTCCTGCTTCCATTGTCATTTTTAACTTACTAGAAGTAAATCATAATTCTCCAAGTATGAGCAATAACTTGGGTAATTATATAAGATATTGCACCAGTTCTGGATCACACATTGCCCCATACTTGTGTTGTGTATCCCTTGGCTAGAAGGAAGGAATGTATGTATTGAATGTCATGGATGTCACATGCATGTTTTTTAACAGTGCCTCTTATCACAGCAATTCATTTGTTTAAAGAAGTTATTTCTTTTTTTGCTCTCATTGTTTGTGAGTTTTTCTTTAATGCTGAAGTTACACAGTGTTCAGTGATTGATAGCATAGGGAATAACTTTCAAAATGCCAACAGAGAGATATAAAAAACTGTTTCCCAGAGTGAGAGAAAAACACTGAGAACTGATGAGATACTGCAGCAGAATTCGAAATATCACTCATTTATGTCTTGCTATTAGGTGTATGTCATAGTTCCAAATTTTTCTTTATGTAATTCGAGCAGGACACATATTTTCAAGCAAACTATACTGCCATATGTAAAATGAAAAGGCAGACATTCTTTGAAGTCTTATTGTGAAATGCTCAATGCAATCAGGACTACGAAACCACGGAAAATTAGAAAGAAATGTTTAACTTCCTTCACACTTATGTTAGGATTGCTAAAAAAAAGAGGTAAGGAGGAAGAATTTTACTCATTGATCATTCAGATAACTCACAAGTGAACAATAGTGCTCTAACCAAAAGCCTGTGCCTGGAATGGAATCCTCACCCACACCCTTCCAGACTGACCTTCCCTCCCCCTATTTACCATAGCTCATATTTCAGAGCTGAGCTGGTTGCCAGCAGACTCTGAAAGTTGCTAGGAGGAATGCATTATTTGCTCAAAAAAACCCCAGAGGCGCAACCATTAACTTCCCCCTCCTGCCCCACTCCCCACTGGACAGATTTCTGCTTAAGAGATGAATTTGCTATTCTTCATTGGTATAGCAAATCTCATAAAAACCATCACATGTGTTGACCTACATGAGGACTGCGTCTTGATCAAGAGGCTGCGTCTTCACCCAGGAAGCTGAGTAGGTCATGGCAGCTAACTTGTCCCTGTATTCTCATGTGATCAAGTCCTAAAGCCAAATCCAGATTGCTGTTCTCATGTGATTTAGGCAATCTGCTTACATCTGGTTGCCAGAGAATAAATGAATAAATAAAAGCAAAGTTTATAAAAGGGCACCAAGATTACGCTGTTTTCCTTGGCCACAGGACATTTAACAGCAGCTATTGCCTCTACTAAGAAATGTTTATTTAGATAGTTACATTTTGTACCAGCGGACATTGCAGGTGGATATGTATCAGTAGTTTGAGGGTCTTTTGTCCCTGCTTTGAAAAAACACAAATTGGCAGCAGTGCCTCTTGCATTGTAGCTGCATCTCTTCTTTGCATTTTTGGCCTCATGGCTGTATTAGTCATGGAGACTGGGATGGCTGAATTTTCTTTAGCTTTGTCAGTCAAAATCTAAGAAATCAGGAAGAACAGTTCCAAAATCTGAAATTAAAAATTCAATATTAGAAAAGTTTTACAAATGCCAGGGATTTTTTTGCTTTTCTTCTTCTACGTCTTTTCTTTGTCACTGCATATGCACTCAGTACTAATCATCAACCATAACTGAAGCGTTTGTGTTAATGTGTGCACACTGTGCTTGGAATGTATTTTGATTCCCGGATAAGCTTTATGTTTAACTGCAAGAGGACCTTTCCATGGAATTAGGTGTGATGAGGCAAAGGAAATTACTTGGAAAAATGTCTGGACATAGACTGACATTACGACAATATAATAAACTCAAAATGAAACATTTATAAATAGATGAACATATTAAGCCCAGTGTCACTGGCTATTGTACAGGAATTTTTATTGAAATAAGCATGCAGCTATGTTTTTCCCTTGAAGTATTCGTATTTGTCCAATAAACATTCTTTATATCATGTCATCATAGTAAGAGTAGAAGGAAGACAGTTTTCTCTACCAAAGCTCAGTATTTTGGGGTAGCAAAAGACCCAAAAGGGTCAAGGGCTGTCTGTATAAATGAAAAACTGTGAAAGAAGCTGGGGTGTAAATTTAAAAGCACAACAGCTTTTCTTACCCCTTCTTAACTAACATGGAGAGCATTCATATTGTTTTTGATTATCAATGTTATATTGGCAGGTAGACAAACTATCAATTACAATGTTTTAACAGCACTATGAGGTTGAGTTGGGAGAGGCAATTAATTTAAAAGTGCAATGGTTGGTCTTCAATAACTGCGCAGGGATATGCCTTATTTAGAATAAAAATATCTACACATGAATCTAATCAGCAATAGCTTCATGTATAAGCAAGTATTAATAAAGCATTTACTTAGAGTCAAGTGACAGAATTTGTAAGAGCAGTTATTTATTTGTTCCACTTAGAAGATCCAAGCTACTCTTTTGGATAAGAAACTGAACCACACCATGCCTGCATCAATTAGAGCATTATGTAAGCAAGATATCAGAGAGGAGGTCTACAAGCCATCTTTTATTTTCCCCTTGGCTCTGGACCCATCTTAAAGCCAGACCAAAAGAGGTCTGAGAATGCAGTTAACATTCTGGGCACTAAAGAGTTAGAGATCCTTGAACATACATGTTGATGAGCTCTGGGTCTAAAAGTATTGAGTCACAAATGTTTTTGACTTATAAATTTGAGAATATTCAGCATCAGTGCCATCTCCCAGCCTCAGCAGATCAAAGCAGTTTCAGAGAGGACACAGGTCTAGACCTATGTGCACAAGTTTTCCATTGCCTTTATTTTTTTGGCTCTTTATTGTTAGAACGAAGGATTTTCCCCAGTCCAGGGATAGAGGCAATCACCTGCACAGATTGTTGTATGGGAAGGCATACAGAGGAGCCTTGTAACTCTCTTCTGTTTTATTTTTTTCAAGTGGGGAAGAAGCTATTGTCAGTTCACGGCTTCCAGGAGGTGATGGCTACTGTGCTGACAACTCCCACGAGTGTTATGTAAGAGCCAGCTAAACCTGTTACTCAAGTATATAATCTCCAATGCAGTATCACGTTCCAGAGCTCCTCTGGAGGCCTCCTGTTCGGCACTGCAGGAAGGCCTGTGTACAGTGCTGTTTGTAGCATGTCCTTCCAAAAGTGGATGGAAGAAGTCTTCTTTTTTTTTTATTATTTTTTTTTATTTCAGACTTCAATGCCAAGGAATCTGGGGAGAGATTTCTGAGTAATATAATTCCTCTAACCACTGCTTGTTGCTTAAACTCTTGCTGTCTCATACTTTAAATGAAATTGTATTACTATTGCAACTACCAGTGAAGGAATGAGGTTGAATGCATAGGCCAGCAGCCAGTTCAGCTGAATATGGATGTTGTGCTTACAAGCTCTTGAAAGAGGCCACACCCTCATCAAACCAGTCCTGTCTAGATTCTTTCTGCTGCCCTCCCCCACAAGAGGTGACTGGCACTGGAGCCTGAACCTTTGTACACCATCTTCTCCAGCCAGGATGACTGTCTGCATGGTAGTGCCATAGGAACAGTTGTTAGGAAAGCAATAGAGTTGCTAGTGACCAGACCCATGAGCAAGGATGGTATCATGGGGAAGAGCTTTTCAGGACCTGGAAACCTCGTCTGACACAGCTTCTTCCAGTGCTCCCACAAAGAGACAGCCCTTCACCAGATGACCCAAAACAGTTCCTCCAAATACTGTTTTCTCAGCATCAGATTCCAACCCTCAAGGTGTTTATTCCTCCTCATACTTCTCCCTTACTAATGCAATTTATCCCTTCTTAGTGAATCAGATCAACAGTGCATGAAGCTTCACTGTTAGGTCACTGAAGAGGTGAAAAAAACCAAAACCAACAAAAAGGATATTCCCTCTGTAAAGTTACATTTCAAACTGACAATTTCTGTTGTCTGATGTAAAGTACATCTCCATAAAGGGTCTATAAGCACAGGAAAAGGGGTAGCAGGCAACTAGGAGTAGGAGCAAGTAGCTGACCTTTTCATCCCTGTTAAGGTGACATTGCTGTTAAGCTCCAAAGCCAGCCTATGGCATGATGGTGCAGCTGGTGTTGTCCTCCTCTTCCAGCTGAGTGTTAATAATAGTAGAATAAGGTACTTTTTCCTGCAGATGTTTTTGAAAGAGAACTCTCTGCCTTGGATAGAACAGTCCAAGTGACAGTGACAGTCTTTGTCTAATCTCAGAAGAGGTGAAGTGTGGGTAGGAGTATATGAACTTTTATACCCACTCTACTTCTTTCTTCCCCTTGTGGTTGTTCTTTGAGATGTCCACAAGACCCCTATTAAAGAGAAAGAAGTTTAGTTGCCATGGTTTTACTGTAATAAACCTTCCAGCAGAGGTTGCCAACACTAGAACTCTGTTGTAGAAGCATGTTTGGAAAGACAGGTTTCTGCCAGGGAAACTGGGGTTTCCCTTAGAATGGAGAATGTAAACCCCTCACCCCCCGCCAAATTATGATTTTCCAATCAAGGGCTCTCAGGCAAAGATTTTGGGGATAGGAATAACAGTTATTTACTAGGAATATTAACAATACAAATGTAATAGGAAAAAAACCCACCCAACCAACCAACCAACCAAACAAACAACAAGTTTGGAAAACCCTGACTGAGTCAGAGCTACAACCTGACACCCTGAGTCAGGGTGTTGAAAGCAGTCCGAAAGTAAGTCCTTCTGAAGTGGCAGACGTGATTCTGTTGGAGTAGAGATGATCCTGTAGAAACACGGGTCCAGGGGTGGTGAGGAGGGGGTCTGGTGATGGTGAGATGAAGTCTGGTGTTGGTGAGATGAGGTCTGGTCTTCCTCCCAGGAAATCGGGTGAAGCTAGCTGCTTTCGTGTCTCTGAGTCTCAGTTTATCCAGACAGAAAAACTGCCTGCCCCCCTACTGCCAGGGGGATGTGATACATCTCACAATAGGATGATGGAAATGCAGATGCACTGCTCTGGGGGGGAAGGTATAGGCTGAGAAGGTGCTAATGGCCCATTACGATAAGGCATCAGGCCTCTCCCCTGTTGAGTTACAAGAGATAAAGAAAAACATCTTCTCAACTGCTGTTAACAGATGAAAATAGAATACACATATTTGGTTCCACAAACCAAGACAAAGCAGTACATGAAGTAGAGGGATATGAACACTACTTCCTCAGAAAATAGCTGTCAGCAGTACAGGCTGCTGAGAACCAACTAGCAAATTAGTAACTTTCAGTCACTCCGAGCCTGAGAACAGCTGGAAAAACCTGGGTGACAGGATCTGGTCTATTAATCCTTTTAGTTTAGTTTTTTAACTGTGGCACCATCCTGCCTTCTCACAGTAAGAGCACAAGAATGTCCCTTGACTGCTTCTTTTACCTCTTGCTGTTCATCTGCCATGTTCTATTTCTTTTTCTTAGCCAGCTGAGTCTGATTTCCTCTCTTTGCTGTTTTTCTCCTTCCTTCCTTCCTTCCTTCCTTCCTTCCTTCCTTCCTTCCTTCCTTCCTTCCTTCCTTCCTTCCTTCCTTCCTTCCTTCCTTCCTTCCTTCCTTCCTTCCTTCCTTCCTTCCTTCCCTCCTTCCTTCCCTCCTTCCCTCCTCCCTCCCTCCCTCCCTCCTGTCTGCCCCCACATCTTAATTATCACATAAATCTCTCTGGGTTTTTTTTTTTTTCTGTTCCTGTCAACAATTACTATAAAAATAAACAACAACAAAAAAATTTACAACATTGGAAAGAAGGAGGTAATTTTGTTTGCCAGCCCATAGCCCCTAGAGAGAAAATCATCTTGTCTGTAAGTCAGAAAAACACTTTGATAGCAACAAAGCAGAAAGCATTAGGAAAAGTTGTTTCTAGCAAGATATTTCTCTTCCTACAGCAAGGAAAACATTACTTCAGTAGAGTGGTTTAATCTAGTATGCTCTGTCCTACAGTAATCAGTTGCTTCAGAGGAAGGTACGAGTTGAGGACCAACTCAGCTAACTAGAACAGAAAAAGTCTCTTTAACACTTCTCATCCTCCCAACAGAGCTTGTCTTCACTTGACTTTCTGTCCATTTAACTTGAGGACCTGATATTTGTAAAGGTTAATTTGCACACACATCACACAACTGATTCAGATTCTAAGTTTCTTCTTTAAGATCTATCTTCACTGATAAAAAGGGGTTGTGCCTGTGTGCATTCCTAAAATTTTTCTACGGAACATGAGAGGAGACAAACACGTGGACACGGACTACTTGAATACAGTCAGACAAGGTCAGCATTATGCTCTAATACAGTCCGATACAGTCATTCCACTTATCAGGTTAGATGTAGTGTGACAAAATCCACAAGGCTCTGACTTTGATTTGATTTCCTAGCAAGATGGTCACTAAAACAGAAACCCACCTAATTTTGTCGGTAAAAAAGACAGGCTGCTACTTGCTTTTCTCTGGAACCTGTTAGTTGTTTTTCCCTTCCTTCCTTCCCCTATTCAAATTTAGTTCTTGTGTGATGACTCATGGCAGGAAACAGGGCTGCCCTGTGTCCTTGTGCAAGCCCCAGAAGGCACATGTAGGTCAAAAGAGCATGTACAGAATGTCCTGCAAACTAGAATGCAATGCATTCCACATTGTGAGTACTCACACTTATAATTCAAGAGTGCTACAAGTACTGGTGGAACACTATGTGCTGGGGGGGGGGGGGGGGGGGTGTGGAAAAAAAGGGAAAATCCAGTAGCAAGAAATGACATTTGCTAGGAAAAATCTGGAGCCAACCTTTTTGAGAAACCACTTTGTTTCAAATTACTCTTTGCTAAGTTGTCTAGAGGTGCAGAAACTAGAGAACATCATGAAGTTTAGGTAGTGTGCAAATTCTGATTAAAACTAAGTAAGAGATAAAATTGTGTGGTGACCCAAATAGTTTTTTTCCACTGTACAGCTTTTTCCATTGCTTCCATGCCTTTACTGTATGACAGGTTAATTATCTTTGATTCGTAGAGTTACAACCTGTATATGTTGAGAAGTACTCTCCAAACACTAATCATGTTTTCCAACAGTATTAGCCATGATTCATGTGGAAAAGAACATGAAGCTTAGCCATGAAGATTAAAAAAAAAAAAGTTTTATGATTTGTTCAGATCTGTAGAGCCCAAATAATATAATTTGGTTTGCCATTTCACTTCCAGAAACTCCCAATATCCACTTCATGTTGCAAGTCACGCCTGGGGAACTTAAATAGACTTCTGAGGATTTTGCAGATAGTGGACACTGGGCTGATGTAAAGCTGGTTACTACTTCAAAACAGAACAGAAAAATTGACACTGGTGCAGCCAATCTCAAAGTTACTTTTTCCAAGTACCGCTCCTGAGTATGATTCTACTGTATCAGTTTTTGACAGTTAAATTTTCCTGGTTTTCAGATTGTCTTTCCATCAATACTGATTAGACAAGCTATGATTCTGACTGTGCATAAAATGGTAAGTTCAAAGGTTCATTATGCATAAATTTCTGTGCCAGTAATGTCTCTCAGTTGAACTGGGAATAAATATAACACCAGTTGATGGTGATCTTATGCTTTATCGTCTCAGCTCCTTAAGGTCTCCTGGGGTCATTTTGAAGATAATCTACCTTTTTATTATTTATTCAGCCCCGAAGTGCCAGAAAATGTATCTATCCTGGAACTGTGAACACTGGTTGTCAGAAGTAATTACTAATCAGAGGGAAATAGGTTTTAAAACGATCCTTAGGCTGCAAGGAATCCAATTCTTATCTCCCTTTTCTGTGCAAACAAAACTACAAAATGCTACTGGATAAATTTAAGACCTTGAATCTTTCTGCAGTGATACAAGTTGGAATCACAGGTAAGAGAGAAAGTCTGACTTAGTTTCACTCTTTTATATGTCAACCACAGAGAGAGAAAGGCTCAAACCACGCCCCCCCACCCCCCCAAAAAAACCCAAAAAACTATGCAGGTTCTTGTTTGACATACTCAGTATATTTCCCTTGCAGGAGCATTGAAAAAGTGTTCTTGTAAGAAAATGCCAGTTATCAAAAGCACACAATGTCCCTGGGAAACATTAGCCATATATAAAGGTCAGGAAACCTCTTGTAAGGTGGCAGATTTTATTCTCTCCTTAGAGGGGTTAGGACTCTGCTTCAGACTGGAGAGAAGTCACACAGAGAGGGATTTGAAGAGGGTCAAATGAACTATGCAGAGGCTGAGATGAGCTCTGTTCTGCACAGAAAGGGTTTCAGCTGGGGTCCTGAGAGAAAACTATCCATCTCAGCTCTCTCAGCTTCACCCAGTTAGGCTTCTTTTCATTCAACAGTTATGTCAAGGAGAGGCATCAGATCAGTGAATTCCTTTCAGCCATGCCTTTCTCTTAGCCAGCCTCATCTGCTGAGAGTTGTGCTTGTGCTCAGTTGGGAACAGATTTAATTGCACTGTGTCTTGGAAATGGCTTCCATCTGGTTTTTATATACCGTAAATTCCGGATTCTATGTAATTACTTTAGCCCAGGTTTTGAAATAGATCCATATAGTTTTGCAAGAGATTTCAATGACTAAGCACCATTTCTTTCATTAGTTAACCACTGAATTTCCATTAGCAAGGTATTTCAACGAAGGAC